>JAQGCS010000045.1:0-44986 GCA_034702105.1 Fuscozetes fuscipes
TATTAAGGGGCGCTCCTATTAAAGCCCAGTTAATGAATATTCATGAGCTAACGAACCCAATACACAAAACGATACCAGAGTTGAAGACAACGTCGAATAAGTTTATACATTGAATGAACAGATTATTAGTGAAAGAAACAAAAGACAATGAGATGACAATAGAGAGGATCCGAATGCCAACCGACCAAACAGTCTGAGCCTTAACTGGGATTAAATGTTATAATAGAGAAATGAGGCGTAAGAATCGCTAAATATTAAATACACTAAAGCTTTACCGCTAACTAAAATTCAAAACTACACTGTTTCAAATAGTGTTCACTTTTGCACAACTAATAACACCATTTATTTACTCAAATATAAATATATGAACAAATGTGACGTTCGCTTAATTGTCATTTACGTAAATTATTATTATTATCAGTTCACCAGAATATGAGTTCATTATAATATTCTCTTGGCTTAGACTCGAAGAGAAAATCAAAATTAATCTGAAAAGGATTACTCAGTTGGCCGAACATCTCAACACGAAATCTCAACCAAATTGCAAACATTTACTCATTTTAATTAACATTACTCTTATTTTCTTATTTCAATCACATTTTAAGCATAGAATATGGAATCTTCTCCTAAATTAAACATAATTTTTATATTTAAATCTTTATTACAATTGTATTCATTTTTTTCTGGATAATAATCTCTGCAAAAAGAGTAGAATATATGGGTTCGAAGTCATTTAGGCACTCAAATCGAGTGAAAGTTTCCAACAAAAAGAACCCAAAGAAAAATTGGACTCTTGTTTCGGTGAACTTTGAATACAACTAATGCTTTGCCTCAATATTCTGAGTAAAAAAAATATTCAAAGTTTTTTCTCTAGCAATTCTGTTAACAACGTCTTGGGATCGAAGAGACTATAAATAGTCGGTTACCTATATTTAAAAGAGCAGTTATATGTTGTGATGCGAGTGTATCGCTCAGTAATTTGATAGTTGAGTAGTCGAGTAATTTGCTAGACGTTTGCAAATTGTGGTGAGGGTTGAGCCAAATCTAAGATCGGCAAAGCGTGCATTCAATACAAGACAATATCATTATTTGGCACCAAAAGCACTAACAAATCAGTCGGTCTTCTCCTCTAAACAAAGTACTACACATTCAGCACAACATTAATGAAAGATTAGATTTGAATATTAAGACGGAAATCAAGTATACAATTAGAGCCTCTCTCAGAGACACATTCAGATTAGTCTTATATTTCGTTTGTGTTGTGATTGTAATACTGAATAACATATTTAATGATTGCAATCATAATCATCAGAGAATAAGAAGGTTTCAAAGAAGTGTAATCATCAAGAAAGTGGGTGGGATTGTGAACCATTCATGGCACACATAGACCCCGGTGCACATAGGCTGTGCTATGCATGCGAACAGAGAATCTCAATTCAATTCATTGACGATTTTTGTCAATTATTATTATTATAAGAATAAAGAGAAAAACTTTTTTCAATACTTTATTTTGAAGACTTCAATGTGTGCATTGCATATGAAACAGAACCAGAACAATCTGGTCATTAAAGACTTGCAAATTGGCCGCTATTATAATGGAGCGCATCATTCAATATCATTAATAGCTTTGATATCAGTATCAGACAATTGTTTGAAAGTCTATATTCAATAGATTCTAATCTACTCTGACATCAATTTATTCGCTATTCTGTACATCAATTCACAGTAATTGAAACCTAATATATGACTCATTAGTGATAAACCCATTATAAACAGGTATTGAATTTATATATTTATTATAGAATATTAAAATTTATATTAATATTTCAAATAATTTACTAATAAAACAAAATTCCGTTTTTAGATATTATTAAAACTAATGAAAAAATTGTTGATTTGAGTTCATAACAAAAAATTGAAACTTTCGAACACAAAATTGGCAAACATTTTATGGAGGGTTTGACTGTGTTTTGATTTGGGGCCAAATTATGCTTGGCGCACTTAAATAATTTGTTGTCAAAGGGAAGAGCAAATAACAAATCATCAAAACTAATGTTAAATGCATTGAAATGTGAGCGCGTGTAGGGAATCGACTGCACCGACTTTCAGGCGAATAGTTTTAGCGAATATTCTTCCGAATCAAAAGCCAAACAGAGATATCCAAAAAAGCGAAACTAAAAGTTTTTAAATAGCAGTGAAGAACATATGAAAAGTGAAAATTTAGAACACATTAAATGCAAAGACAGTTTATTTGCAGATAAGCCGCCACAATGAACACGAGACCAGTGCACAGCACAGCACAACAGTTACCGATTCACTCGCCATAATAAAAATTTCATATAATTTTACACACTGAAGAACATGGCATAAACATTAGGCACTGATATACTCTGGTTAACCATAAGGCAAACCACCAAATTTGGTAAATGTATTGCGTAAATACCACCACTTTTTACTCCATTCAAACACCAATTTTTCCATTTGTTTGAACTCCTATTTGCAGATCAGTTGCACAGCACTATCTCCTACACAAAGAACTGATTTTTCAAATCAGAGTTAATGGCAATCAAATTGACTCAAATTTTTCGAATTCATTCACATTTTGTTTTGTATTTGAATTGCAAACTATTTGCTGACTTTCACTAATTTATCCCTAATTTCAAGTAATTTATATTTAGATATTAATGTATTTTTCAATGAAAACTATTGAATAGAATATTTAAATGAAATCTCCGACAAAAATAATCCGAATAAAAGTGAAAAGTTTGAAAATTCTGTTTGAAAGGCAACTTTTCATACAATGCAGAAGGCAATCATATTTGAAAAAGGGTCGGATCTAAAGAACGGCAGAGAGGGATGAGTAACAAATAAAGATAAGATGAAAGCATACAAGGGGTCAGGGGTGCCTAAGTTCGACGGTTCTAGGGTCTAGGGGGTGGTTTGCCAAAATTTTCGACTCTAGCCGAGGGGTAAGAGGCCAACCCCTTCCCTTGGGCATCCCTGCAATGGGATGAAGAAAAAGATGAAAGCAAGTGTTACTTAAGTTGAAATTTAATAGCAAGCAAAAATCAAATATATGTTTGGAAAACACTTAAAAGTATACAAATTGTGAGATTTGTATTTAAAACATTAGTATTAGTGTTTGATTTTGTTATTTCTTTGAGAATGTTTGCAAAACTATTACTCACAAAATAATGGATAACTTATTAGTTATACAACTTTTCACTTTATATGAATGATTGGGCGGAACCCTTCACAGCATACTTTTTAACAACGTTTTAGTGTTAAACAGATTCAACTATTTTTAAAACTAATGCCTTAACACAATTTTTTCAAAAGCAATGAAAAGAGGTTTCAGTCGATGTCTGAAACGTTTGCCTCAAATGTCTGACTTCTGAACAATGAGTAAATGCGTTAAATATTTTGTGTAATTAAAAAGATTAAACATAAATATTCAGAAATATTGTAATAAATTATTGAATTTGAGAGTTTGAGGCTTTGATTAGTCAGTTCTCAATCATACGACAAGAATTCCTGTCGGGCTTTGGTTTATAATAACTAATTGCAAATAAAGTTAGAGACCGATCCAATCGATGTGTACTTTCGTATAAAATACACTTACAGATATGTAAGCACAGCATAAGGATAGAGATAACAGTAGAGTCTGAAGAGCTGTAAAGCAATAAATACACAATACGTTTGATGGGAAGGTGTGTGTGTGTGCGGCAATCGGCACACAAAAGAGTATTACAGGCCGGGTGGTCTTTAAATCCGATCTCAGCTTCTCTGTGCGCTTTTTTGCATTTCACTTGAGATGCTTTCAGAGAATCTCTGCTCTTTGTCTATTCACTCATCTGACTATCAGACTCTACTAGAGTCTACCTGTTGATAACTGATGGAGAAACTGTTAGCAAGGCTTTCCCACAATCGAATAGTCACCAAAATAGGGAACAGAATGTATGTAAACAATAAATTCTAAGATTTATTAATGAAATGGCAATAAATTTATGTTCAGTTTATAATTATATTTGATTATTGACGCAATTCGGAGAAATGTGAGCAAAAAATTTATGACTTATCGACGATTAGGGGCCGGACTATCAAAGGACTGCATTGAAAGGCAAATGTATTCGAAGACAAATATGAAGCAAATAAAGCAATGGTTATAAAATGATAACTTATTTGTTGGGTTCAATATCTTAAAATTGTTATCAAACATAACTGAAAGTTAAATACATTTTATGGCGATTTATTGCCTCCAATAGTCTATCACTCGTTTTTGTTCCGAACAATACTTGTTCTCCAATAATATTCTCGCAAATGGTGTACAGAATATGGTAATAAAACTTTGATCCGAATAATATTTGATAGCTTTGATAGAGTTCTTGTGATCAGAGCTTACATTCGGCAATATATGCCTCGATAACTGATAATGAACTGGAGGTTTAGCTACTGATAAAACACTAATAAAACTAATAAAAAGTTGTTATTCAGAATATCAAAGTACATAAATCAGCCAATACTTAGTCATTAGATCCCAGAAAACACTGACATTAATAACACAACAAATATATACGCTTTTGATATTAGGTTTTTCCATTTCATGCAATTTCTTATTGTTTTGCTTATCCCTAATATTATTATTGGCGTTGAGTCGAGGCTTAAACTCAATCGAATCGACAAATCAAACAATGAAACCAATACTAAGATTCGGGAGAAAACAGTAAATTTTTTGGCTATAAATATGGGCCCAAATGTGGGATAATATTTATTGTGATTATTTTGCGACTATTGTGTGTCTCAATTATCGGCATAGAAATAGACGTCAAATATAAAGCAATAGATGTGTAATAATAGTCAACAAAGAGATTCGCACTCAATATCTATATATAAATAGAGTGAAAAAGATGAACAAAACTATATTAAAGTCCTGACATGACATCAAATGCTTTATTGAAATGGCATTTCGTGCAGTGCTCTGATGCGGTTCTCAGACTCAAATACACTGATTGTTTGCCACAGTCTATGAGAAATGCTAAGGATGTGCGCCTGAATTACAACTGCTATATATATTGATATACACTCTTTCTTATTGTATTAGGTATTGGAGTTATGTCTTATTTTATATGTTGTCAGTCCATAGCCCAGTATTATATATATATATATTGTTAATAAGTGTATAAAAGCAATAGAATTATATGGTTTGGCACTGGGTTCGGATGCTAACGGATGCCATACTTTGTTAACTGAGTTATTCGTTTAACACAAGACATTCACGCAATGCACAAACAAACTGGAAATTGGAGAAACTGAGGAGAGGTTTTCAAATCAAGTGAACACTGCATCTGATGCAGAGCCCAGGCCTAACCATATATAAGCACTCAATCCAGCTCAATTAATTATTAAAAGAGCACATATATAACCAATACTAATATATAAAGAGTATAACTGAGTTGAAGTACATTTCGTGTATTTCGTAACTCAACTACTAAACTATAAAATGAGATCTCTTTCTCTCTCTTCTCTATCTTTTGCTACTTTTTCCTACTCTTTGAGAGATCCTATCTTTCATTCAATACTGACGGCACACTCGACGACACAATACGATAACGAAGAAAAATACGCTCTGATCTCAATTTATTGTACAAAACAGTAATAATATATGAATTAATGAGAGGCAATACTCAAACACAACTAAATAACATGTAATCACAGCCGCAACCCCTCCAAATAATGTTTCCATCAAGAGATGGAGATGGGGAGGAAGAGAGAGAGAGAGAGAGAGAGAGAGAGAGAGAGAGAGAGAGAGAGAGATTGGGAGCGATGATCATAGATGAGGAGAGGGTTATGGGATTGGAGAGGAGATATAATTTCTTATATTTCATGCTCCACTTTTTGATGGCGCGACTCCAACATATCAATGAAGACATAGAAAAATGAAGTTTGAGTAAAGTTTGACGTGCATTGCCTTTACTGCCAGCCTCTAATGCCAATAGAATCGGTGAAGTTGTGCGCTAATGACTGCACAACTGGTGGACTGCATTGAGTCGAAAAATACTTAATTTCTAGAAATGACTCAGTGGTGAAACCAATCCAACCGAATAGGAGACCAAATTAAGAGTGAATTAAAAACACTATGTGTTTACCTAAACATGTGATAAGCCTTAAAATAAATCTACTTTTGTTTAGTAATTATTTTACTCAAAACTAATTCAATGAAATACTGAGCATTTTATTAACTAAATATCCGTCTAATGATTCATTGTATTCGAGAACTAAAAACACTTTTTCATTGCATTCAATACTTTGATATACAATTGATGTGTATTACAATATATGAATTAAAAAAACTATTTCTTATCAAATAAATTAAATATTGAATAAAAAATGCTTTCAATGAAAATCATTGCAAAACCAAACAAAGAATTTAAAAAAATTATTAATATATTTGTTGGTCTAACAGAAAGCTATTAAAGAGTATTCATTGCGACCTTATTTTTGATATCGGTTGTGAAATGGGCTCAACAAAAGAGCCAACCATTCACACCATCCACATTCATATCGTAATCATTGAAAATGTATTGAAGCAAGAGTATAATTAAAACATAATTTATATTTGCAATTATTTGTCGCTGTTTTGCGTTTCTTATATATGAGAGTATCAATTCTTACCTCTTTGTTGGTTTCCTTCTCTGATTCGGCCATTTTGTCACAAATTATATTTTCATCTAAAGTTTCCAAACTATTGTTCCTGTTTTCAAAGAGTAAAGTACTCAATACATTGCAAAACAAGAGAATATTCATCAAATATTCAATGAGAGAATGTTTCGATTCTGATTTGAATTCCTAATCGAAAGCTTCAATTCTTGCTAGTTAGTCAATGAGTCATTTTGTTTTATTTAATATTTTCTGTCAATTGTGATCACAATTATAGAACAAAGTTTTGATTTTTGAGCAGAATTTTAATTATCATAACCTGAATCACAATAGAAATTAAATTCAAAAGGAAATAATAGGACTGTAATAGTTGTGGAGCTTATAATCAGATATCGATGCGATGGCAATGTGTGTGCAATAGAGCCGTACGCTATTAATAATGACATTTATGATCAGTTAGGCCTTGACTATAATTTAACGTTCAGACGAACACTCATTTTAATAGCTATAAGAAAGTGCTGTAAGAAAATTACACTTAAAAACTATATATAATAAGTAATAATTGTATTTATTTAGCTTTGAGTTTGTCTTCGAATTCACATTTAGTTTTGTCGAAAACACTTTGCAATTGGAAAGTGGGAAAAACTTATGCAAATCTCTCAAAAGACAATTTATGATGGATAATTGCTCTCTTATCAATTTTGCCACTTCTTCCCAACATTTCATTCAGGGACTTATACAGGACAATTAATTCTCGTTTTAATTTACTTCTTGATTATGACTAAATTGAATTAAACCTGATAATTTTCCTGTAGTTTTTTTTATAAACATATCATAAGATCGGACTTACTTTGCATAAAATGAATTCTCATTCCTCCAGCTCTGGTCTACTTGTGATGAATTGTCACTGGATTGTGATTGTTTCAAGGCTATATGAGCAAGCACATTTAAGGAAAAAAGACAGATTAGATCAGTTATTTAGTTTTTATGTCGAGTTTATATACAGTTTCTCTCAACATTTGATTAAAAACAATTTAAACAAACATTTGACTCATTTTTCTCACAAACTTATTAATTGTTTTTAAATCATAAGTTTAAGGAAATATTTGTTCAAAAAGTGTTTGTATTGAAAGTGAGGTATATATCACTCACCACTTGTTTGTAAAACTTTTGGTTGTTTTATGCAATAGTTGCCAACTAATGAAGACTCTAATAATGATGAGTTGTTCGCAGCAATTATTTGATAGCTGTCTCCTTTTGTTTTACAATCAATTGTCTGTAAATATTGGAAAAGAAAATGAACCTTTCGCAAAAAATTATAATTATTTTAAAAAGTAAGCATTATATGAGTAAAGTAATAATCGATTAATTTTTTCTGAATTCAAGTCTATCGCCGCTCGAAATAAATGAATTGCAAATAAGAGGAAACAAAAACATTCCTAACTTTTTAATAGTTTTATGGAAAAAAGGTTTTCTTAGTTTTGTTATTATTATTATTATTTACTGCCTTTCATTCAAAATCGATTTTTTGGGAAAATTGTTAAATCAATTATTTGCTGAAATGTGCGCTCAATTATAATTTTATTTCAAAATCAAATTCAATAATAATTTATTTCTTGGAGTGAAATAATTGAGTCATAGACTGAGCACAGGTATCGGAAATGCCTTATAGAAGGTAAGCATCAGGAAAAATATCCAATAAATTGAATTTTAAAATGTGGAAAATAATTATTATTTTGTCAAAAATAACTCCATTTCTTTATAAACAGATAATTGAGAGAAAGTTAAATGAAGTTTAGGGGAAAACCTTTTTTGTTGTGTCGAATGCATATCAAAATTGATCAATGAATTAGTGCTCTATTAGAAAGACTTATAGATATAATTAATTGAGTTATTGAGCATAAAATTCGAGTGAAAGTGATCAGCATTTGGTCGGCTGTAGGGCGGCATCACTCGAATGGTTGTGTCCTTGTCCTTGACGACCGAATTTTCAATATTGTCGACAAATATATATTAAAATCGAATCATTGATAGTTAGAAACAAATGAGTGAAAGCAAAATCATTAAACCAAAGCATTTCTGAAAATCAGAAGTTTCCCGAAAAGTCAGATCAAAGCGAATGATAGCTTCAATCAGCCGCTGCACAGCAGCTCAATGTGAGAACACAGGCATACGAGTAGGCATTTTGTGACAAAAAGCATTTGTGCTCAGCACTGATGCGAATCTCCTCAATCACTCTATAACTTGCATAACAAAAGACATTCGAACGCAGGAAACAATAGCTCTGTTCTCTTACGAGAGCGCATTCTGTACGCAAGAGCACAACTCTACCCACGACCAAACAACCCGAGCCCGAGGAAGTCAATACAACTGAATAATAGATAAGTAATTAAATTAATAAAAAGTTTAATCTTACATTTGGTGTCTCTTCTTCTTTTACTACTGGTTTTGCTGGTTGTCTATCAATCCGTTTCGTTGATTCCTCACAAATATTATCTTCTTTTACTTTTCGATTGTGTTCTTTGTTTTCCTGTTCCCGTTTGTCGTTGCAGTTGATTGTGATTGTCGTCAAATCTAACCGAAACATGAGATACAAACGAGAAAATTGAGACCAAACTCAGACTTTAGAACACAGTTTGCAATAAATAATAGACACAAAGATTAGCAAAAAAGAGAAGAAAAGAAGAAATATATATACATTTTCTTCGGTTAAGCTCTCATTTGAGGCGTTATGAAAGCAAAAATCAAACCCAAGTATAGCCATTTCGAGGATCACATAAATTATATTCACTAAAAATGTATGAAATCGTTTCACAACAAAACCGTGAGAGAGAGAGAGAGAGAGAGAGAGAGAGAGAGAGAGAGAGAGACTTTCTTCAATCTTGGTATAATAAAAAGTTAGAGACCAACACATAAGTGATATATTTTTTGTAACATATTTTCAGACGAAAGGTATTCACAGCTAATACTTATAATAAGTTACATAAACATCACAAGAAAAATAAATGGGGAACAGAATTAGGTAGAGTTAGAGAGCAAATGGCTCAATCGCGGTGCAGCCAACGTATTAGCATCAAGGGATTTGTGCTGGTTGTGCACCTGGAGAAAAGAAGCACATCCATACATAGTGAAAACCAAAACCAAACTCCAAATTCCATTATATTATTGTTGTGTTAACTCATTCTATACTAATGGCAGGTATGGTATAAATTATGAGCCTTTCTAATAATGTAATAGAATGTTACAGAACACACACATAAGGAAAGGGATGTTTTGGCGAATGGCATTCATTTTGCTATTAACCCTTGGAGAGGATGCCAGTGATGAGGATTGAACAGCAAAATGAGAAGTGGCTGTTTGGCACACAAAATACTACTTATTATATGACTTACTTTACTTAATAAACTTTCAGAAAAGACTGCAAAATAACTATAAGTTAGTCAATGATACAGATCTGCGGTTTAATACTTAAATATATAATAATAATTCTTCCAACAAATGTATAAATAATATCATTATTCAGATTATTTAAAAGCGTTATGGTAAGCGCACAGGTGTATGGATGCCGATGATGTGAAATAATCATCACTTTTGGCCAGACATAGCAGTGAAGCGAACATTTGGGTTCTGGTCTATCATATGATGGTATCATTATTTTTGCCATTTATGATAATCAATGGATAGATTATATGATGAGAGCCTAAAAACTAAACTTAATTCATATCAGAAATATTCTTCATCTAATATGTGGTTTATGTGGAGCACATCCTAACAAATAATGTCAATAAATTATAATTTTCTCTCTTTTCTATCCAAATGTAGTATAACTGCAGACGACTACTACTGGCGTTAACTTTATATAAGTTATATATAAAACAATTAGTCGATACAAATAACAATAAATCGACGGCAATGTCTATTATCATAAGAGTGCATACACTGTGCAAACATTGAAGCCAGAGAGCGATCGCACAGCCATTGCAGTGCACTATCGAATTGAATAGAGAGGATTGGCATCGCGTGAATGGAACGCCAAAATGTTAGTTCAACATTGCCTTAAATCATGTTGGAAATCAAGTTAGTCAGACCATTATTTTTAATGTGTGGCATTAATAACGGGGAGAATTTGTGGATGCATTGGAGCTGATTACTAACTAACTGGAGAAACGCTCCCAACAACAGTCTATAGTATTGATTATGAATTAAACGCATTTTCCAGTTATAAATTCCGAGTAGAGATCGAGACTTTACTTCTTCTTTTGAGACAAACTTTTCACTATCTATCTATCTATGAGTAGTGTTAAACACCAGAGTGTATACCAGTGTATACCAGTCCTCTACATAACAAACACTCATCGCAGGCAAACAACACAAGAATTGAATCGACAGGAGTTTCAAAAGGAGTTTAAACTTTTTGTACAAAGTTAGCGCTAAAAGTGTTTTATATCGACTGTTTTGGCCCTTAATTAGTATGCGTTTACATGTTTCCCATTATTATATAATATAGTCTAGTTAAGTTATAAGTAAATATATTTTATTTAGTCTAATAGTATATGTGCCAAAACGAATCTGAGACATTCTTGCACCGTCTCGATAGACAAGAATGGGGCTGTGCTGTTAAAAGCGCTCTCACCTCAAACACAACCACTGCTAATCACAAAAATCTATTTTTCTGATATGAATTGCGAGCAAACCTTTGATCGAAAAATCAAATTACTTATAAAAAAAGGGTAAAATCAAACCTATATTATACGATAGTCTGAATAATATGTGAATTGATTGCAAAAATCATTAAATGAATGATTACGTGAATGAAATATTTGTTTTGTGCCTTTCTCTCGTCTGAAAGTGGAGTCAGTCATTCAATTTGACAGAACATATAAGTCATTGAATTATTAAAAATTGTGTTCAGTTGGAGGTTTGAATTGAATAAAAGTTTAGCCAATAGATTGTAATGGAATATATCTATCACTTTTGAGATATAGTTTAGAGATTGTGTTTATGTGCAATACTGGTTTAGAGATCGGCATTTTTTCAATAAACCGATGACCCGAATTCGCAATTAATGTTTCATTTTATTTCTCTATCCCTTCACATAATTCTTGTATAAGATATGGCCGAATGTGAAAAGAATTTCAAAACAAGTAATAAATTTTTTTAAGGCAATTATTATCATTATTATTATTATAAAAATTATTTACTACAAGACTGGACTTATTACTCATCATTCCTAATATAAGTCTAAAATAGATTGGGTCTGCAATTTAGTTGCACAGACCGATCACTTTTCACACACAAAATAGTAATAATATTCATCATTACATTGAATGTGACGGCAATTGAATTGATTTCGGATTAGAAATCAGTATCAGAGAGAAGAGCCTTAAAATAAAGTCAGTTATATATCAGATCACGTCCTCTTAAGAGCGATACATCTTATGCTTTATCCGCAATGGTCTGATGCTATCAATAGGCGATCAGTGCTGTGATGGCGACCCCCTTTACATTTTTTATCTGCCAGAACTGTTCAAAGCCAATAACAACTTATTGATGGGCTTTCGTTTGTCAATTTTGTCAAATAAATAGCTCTTTGGCCAACTGGCAAATGCTCTGGCAAATTCCCTTTTCAAACAGAGTCACTTTAATTTATGAGAAACAGCTACTTATCAAAAGGGAGAGAGCAATAGATTGGCTGAGCTCTACAACAACAGCCTTATTGCTGTTCGAATTCATCGGCCCTATTAATGGCTGTACATTGAGATGCCGTTAACATAGCTTTACCAGTGCCTAACCAGGATGAGGATGCCCTTAATAGTTATTGATCTTTATATATGAGTTTTTGGGGGCCAATATCCGCTTTTTTAAAGACAAATATAACACAGAGGGATGAGAAGGGGATATATAAATCATTACAACAGAAAAGAAAAAATACATTAGATTTTCGAAGAGAACATATCTATAACTTCTCTACAGTTTAGGGGACTGTAAATACAATAAATCAATTGTGTTAAGAGTCAAACCAAAGACGAGCCAAATATATAAAATTTATTATATATAAAAACGAAACTAAAGAATTGTTAAAATAAATATTGCCTTTGGAAGAGACCGAAGAGAGCGCTGATCCAATAAATTGAACACATATTATATTATCGGATGAAAAATGCTTTCATTCCTATGAATATTACTTTAAGTGAATCTCTCTCTCTCTCTCTCTCTCTCTCTCTCTCGCATTGATCTGTCTTTCATGGTTTTATTTGTTGGAAACTGTATGCAAATGACAGTCAATTGGACGCCGACTTCGACCAAAGAAACGGAAATGTAAATCAATAATAGTTGGAAACGAATATTTCAATTATTAGTATATTATCTCATTATTATTTCCTATTTTGGGGGTCAGCACTAACACAAGAACAACCAAAAAGAGAGGCAGAGCTATGGGAACTGCGTCTACACTATTAGGCGCTGAGGCCTGAGGGCGACGGAAAAGTGATGGCTTGAAATTGATAGATAGATGGCTAATGATGTCACGACACGCTAACAAAAAACATATTCGCAAAGAGAGGACACCAGTAATTCATAGGCTCTTTGATTGGCATAACAAGACTGAACTGAGACCTCTTTCCTCGAGATTAAGCGATCTCTAATAAACTGTAGGTTTTATATAATAAGTTACTTATATCGACATTAAGTGCCTTTGAGTTAGAGTTAAACCATTTGGTCTCTAATCGATTCGAACGATTGCTATAACTTATACAACAGAGAGATATATAGAGCGATAGAGTCCTCGTGTGAACTATCCATTGACTTATTGAACATCTTATCGGATAACAAATTGTAAGGCAATCTGTTTTGCAATGCAGTGCTCGCAGCTATTGATACCAATTCATATGATTTTCCGTTTCACATCTTTTTCCTAATTTAGAGTTTTTTAAAAAAAAACACTGATTTTTGTGATGAGTGGATGGCATCGATTGAATAGTGTCAGAGGACGGCACGTGTTTTGCATTTTTATGGCAATTTTCAGTCCATAGATGTGCACAAAAAACGATAAAATTCAGTAACAAATGATACGGTTTTGGCATTTAATCGGTTGTCCCTCATATATTAGCATTGTCACTTTATATATAGCCTGAACTTGACTGTCAGGTGCATTACCCTATTTAAAGGAGCATCACAGCTCTTCTTCGTCACTAGACCTGACCTGATCTGGACTGGTATTGCATACCTGTGCGCTTCAATCATCGATATAATACATAAAACTGAAGCAAATTGGCCTCAATTGCACTCAAAAGTCAAACCACTTGTGCTCTCAATGCAAACCACAGATCAATAATTGGATGAATATTTTGCTAAATTGATATTTAATTCACTGAATATTTGCTGCAAACGAACCAAAAGACTATTTGCAACTCAAATACAAAACATAAAGATTATAATCATTTGCTGTGAATTTAAATTTTGATTTTGATAGCAATTAAAGACATACTTTGCAAAGGTATGCATAAAATGTGAATTCTGGCACTGAATCACAACATTTGCTGTAATCTATGCATATCTACCCATAGTCTGAAAGATGTGCTCTTCCTCACACATTCTGTGCTGACATTAATGGGTGAACAGTATTTCAATTATAAGTGTATGATCGAGATCATTGTCCCAATTAGTGTTAAAATTGGTATTATTTTGTTGATGCCTTCACCACATGAAAAGTGATCCTCGAAATCATAAGCAAAAATGTACATGGAGCTGAGACACTCAGAGTATTTATATGATTGCTGGGCATCACCTGCTGAGCAGTGGCTCATAGTATGCTCATAGCAATAATTCATGCATTATATTACTAAATAAGTTACCGAATATATTGTATATAACTTATATCATAATATATTAAATACAAACTTATATACAAATATATATATATATATTTAAACTTTAAAAAAGCATAAAATATTATATTAGTTTCTGAACAGTAAATACTGAATATTATAGAATATATATGCGATGTATTTATACCACCGGTTAATAGTATAATAGATGAGTCTGAGAACCAAAAGACTAAACGCTAAATGCAAATAAAACCATAACAAATAATAATATTAAATAATAAAAACTAAGTTTACTCTAAAACTATGCAAAACTAATAACTATGTATCAAAATTTTGAAAGTTTTCTTTTCTCAGCACAACCTATGGCTTAGGTTTGTGTTAAAAGTTTAAACATTTATCTCAAACACATATATCTTTGCTTTTCTACAAAAACTGTTGAAATAGTATTCAAATTATGAGTTTTTGAATTATTATTTTTGAGAAAACAGGTGTGTTATGGATGTTATTATTAAAGCTCACAAAACACTATATATTCCTTTCCATCGACCAGTGATTAAAAATGAGAGAAAAATACGTTTGACTTTTATGTTACTTAATTTGGTGATTGTCCTTGTATATACTCAAGTCATAGAGACGGGTCATTTTATGCTTCATAGAATCACATCGTTCTATGGAAAACACTTTTATCTAACGTTTCTATAATTTTTAGACAATAATATTCTGGTCCCATAGCTCTGGCAATAAATGGCTTTCATGTCTGGGCTTTCTGTGTAATCCATAGCCAATTCTTCGATTAGGCCATGCATGCAATCAATAGGCATTAGACAGCGAGAGCACAGCACACACACAAACAACAGGTGCATTACATACATAGAATACATATTAGTGTTAACTTAACAGTGATTTCAAAGAAAAAAACATTGAAAAGCAGTAAAAGTGAGTTCACTAATAATAAACACCAAAACGATCACAATTCACACAGAGGGAGAGGGACAGAGAGAAACATAGAGACGGTCTCACATCACCGGTTATGTCAACTTAATTTTGTTCGACTAAGAGTTGGTATATATTATTTTGGATTTTTTGCGTAACTGATTGTTTTCCTAAACTGTAGCCATTTGTGTAGTGGGCCAAGGACTCAACCACGTGCTTTAGTGTGCTAGCAATACATCCAGATGCTATTACTGACTTACTTCCAGTAAAAAAAACTATTTTTAATCTGTGTTTGTATTTCTTATTTGACAGAAACAACTGTGTGTTGAAGTCAAGCAAAACAATACTAAAGTTTATAAGAAAGTAATTTCTTCTCATTTTTCTCCGAATTACTTGACTTTCTCTTTAGTCATACATCAAAGTTCTGTAAATAATATTCCTTAGAATTGAATGCTTTTCTGATTTTTATCAATTAGTTATATATTATATATATTAATGGATAAGTAAAGTAAACTTAAAACTCATTTTCAAGACCGGAGACGATCAATAAATTTTGAACGGAAAGGAATGCTTGAGTCAAATGAAAGGCAAAATATAAGATTGGGCTCAATTGCCAATTCAAGGACAGTTCGATACGAAAATTACATTTATTGCATTCAATTTCTTTAATATTTCGCTGTTTCTGTTCCAATGGTTTTTCCCTTTGCTTTATATCAGTCGATAGCCTTAGACTTGAGATCATTCGAAAAACTGAACACGACTTATGGTCAAGGTGATTCAATTGGCATCCATTAATTTTATCCAGATTTAATTCGGTGCAACAATAATGCAAAGTTGATTGGTATTTTCAAATTGGGAAAGTTTTTTCTCCAAAAGCTAATAATTCAAAGGATAGCTTAGAGTCCTTACAGTGCTATTAGTCTCAGATTTTTTGCTTTTGAAAACATAATGTCAGCTAATATTGTATGTCATCTGTTGGGACCAAATATTCAAACCAATCATTTGCTATCAAACGACTTAATCTTCACTAAGAATCTAATCTCTCGAGTGATAAATTCGATACTCGAATAAAATACTTTAAAAGATAAGTATTTTGAAAAAATGATAGCAAAAAATGCTTATATTTATTTCAATTTCACTAAATTTTTCCTCTCTTTGTGCTAATACTGAATAAATATTCACAGAAATTAATTGAATAATAAAAAAGTAAAAATATTTTTCTTCAGAATTTTTATAACTTATTAGAAACAACTTAACAGAAGATTTTTCAAATATTCTTCTTTTTCGTCGAATACTCGACAAAATAGCGTCAAATATAAAAACGTTTTATTGATGTTAGAAATGAACAAAATTTCATATAAAATAACTTTTTAATATCAAATAAAAAATTTTCTGAAATATTTTACCGATATTAAACATTGGGTCAGATAAGAATCAACACAAATCTCTCTCTCTCTCTCTCTCTCTCTCTCTCTCTCTCTCTCTCTCTCTCTCTAAGAAGGCAAACGAGGAAAGAGATCTGTTTTTGTCGGATGGAATCTTAACGCAGAAATGTTTTTCATTGGCAAAGAATTATATGGTTTTGATATAAAATATTTTGCTGATAATAGACAACAAGAGATGATGTGTTGTCTTGTATTGTGTTATAATGTGTGCAGAGTTTGTATACTAAAATGTGTATCTGTTTGGAGATCAAGAGTACAATTGTGAAGAGGTGTGAAATGGGAAGAAACTGTTGAGCAAAAGAACAACTTTCATGTGTATGTCTGCGGCGGCACTGAGCACCGGCAATGCTAAGCAGCACCTGTTATTGGAGGCATAGGTGGCAAAGGTTATGAGCGAGACATTAGTGGAGTAATAGTGAAAACACAAATATCTGCTTATTGTGAGTTTAGTGTACTCTATGTATACAAATCTTTGCGAATGTTATGTAAGACTAACAGTCAAGTAGTGAAGTAGTGAAGGTCAACAACCCATACGCAGACATCATAAACCACCCGATCCTATGAAGGCGGTCACTACCAGAGCGCCAGAGTTTAAGGCATAATAAAAAACAATTTACAGGCGGACAGAAACGAACAAAATATTATATAAATATTGGCAAAGCGTGAAAAGAATTGCCGATTCCTCTGTCGAGCCCTCACTTTATCGAATCAATTATTATTATTATTATTTCTCTAAAACTATCTCTAATACAGTTTTCTGGTATATTGAAAATATTAGTTATTTTAGTCTGATTTTTACCTTTATAATTATTGGCGTCGTTGGAATCTAATTGTGAATCTACTTGTTGTACACTTTTGGCATCAGATTCGGGCAAATCATCTGTTAATCTGTTGTCTATTTTTGAATTTGTTTTATTATTTGCTGTTTTGTTGAACCAATGCTCTAACGCTGGAATTGGATCTGAAAATTGAATGACAAAACACATATTAGTCTCAATTTTAAAGTAAGAAATGTTATGAATTAACAAATTAGTTAAGCAAATGACTATTGTTTTGAGAAAATATTCAAAACTTTGTATTTAAAAATATATTCTTTTAGAGCATATCTAATAAAATGATTTGTGATTATTGGCCACAAATGTGTTCTGTGTTTTAACTCAACACTTAAAGGTCAGGGATGTGTGAGATTAGAAGCTAAGCATAAATCTGTTCCGTTAAGGTTAGTCTTGGTTCGTGCATCCATACAATGAACCGACTCACAAGTCTGGCCACAACTCCGGCATAAACTCAACATAACTTTTATAATACAAAACGAAATTCAAAGAGAATGAGAGGAAGGAAAGCATTGGCACTGAATTAGATCTGAATCGGTATTTGAGTTTACTTCACACAGTAATTGTGGTTTTTGGCCGTTATTACGATGTCGTGACCAATCGATGGCCCTAATCAAAGGCCTTACACTTTGAGAGATTTATGTCGAATATAATGAAATTGTTATATATTTTATAGAAATGAAAAGAGTATTCAAATCATTTGCAATACTTGTTCTCAGAGGCGAACACAAAGAGAGCGCCGATTGTGCTCTCAATTTGTGAATATATTCGTAATAATGCAGCAAAAGTGCTGTTATATAAGGAATATATTAAAATTTAAACATAGATAGCTGTGGACCCACTGCCCCCGGCTTATCATAAAAAAGCACAACAGATGAGGATAAGAACCACAATTAGGCTTCAATGAAATTCCCTTAAACTTTGAGTACTGTTTCTCTCCCTCTCCCAACTTTTACTATCAACTATTTAGTGGATGACATCCGCCACACCATATACTTTGAAATTAAGAGTTTCATTGACTTAATTCATTGTTGATATCCGTCTAAAACTAAAACACCTAAGAGTCAGGTTCGCATGCGGTTCAACACAACTGATATGATGTGCGATACTAACAATGTTTTATTAAACAAGAAATTTAAGGCAAGAGATGCGCGGCAGCGGCTGAGGCGCTCCGAGTGATCACAAGCTGCCAGTCAAGTGCTCTGAGTGTTTGCACAAAAAAAGGCCAGTTTTGTGTCTAAGTGTGTTCATCTGACTGTTTTACTCCGCAATTACCACACTTTACAGTAGACAGCACTATGAAAAAGCGACAATAACATTTTTTTTCGGGGAAGACTACAATTTGGAGTACGAATTGGAGACGAACGCCAGTGTCAGACCATCACGAGAGTAAATGAGATTTTTGTGGTGTTTAGCACTCATTCCTCTCTGTATGCGAAGGTTAACTTAATCGACATTATGTGGGATCATCACAAATAACACAAAACCAAAAAACATGTACAACATATTAAACTTAGATATAAATTGAAATTTTTATTTCAATGTTATTTATGTTCTGATGACGAATGTATTCCCAAAATCAAAAATTGATTTCATTGCACAAGTTTACTATTTATTTATATTTCCAAAAATTCATTGAAATCTCAAAGTATTTCTCTTTTCTCTATCATTAAATACCAAGAGATAATAGATTCTTTCCTAATCTATTAAGAATCAAAACGATTAGCCGAGCAATATATTGGTCGACACTAAAGATCACTTTGAACTGCATTATCCACGAGCATTAAGGCATTAGTAAAAAAGAAGAATCAAAACCAAAAATTAAGTTTGAAATTAGGTAAAGTGCATCGCACTTTATGTAATGTATGAGATTTTTAGTGGTGGTTATGCTCAGTTATGACCGAGCTAATATCAAACGAATAATAATAATATTGAATTATATTAGTTTTGCTGATCCGTCTATAATCTATTACAAAAGGAATTTTATGGACGAGAGGGAGACTCAGCTCAGGCACATACACACACACATACATTCATGGAACAAGAACAATATGCATCTGCATAACAGGTTATGGCACAGGCATTGCTGGACGCACCCACGACCTGATAACGAAATTAATACACCCATCAAAAAACTTCAAACTTAATATTTCTTTTCTTTAAAGCAAAATATTTAATATATATTAAGAATAAAAAGAGAATATAAGTATCAGAAGTGAAAAAAATACAATGCATTTGAAAGCACGCCATCAGAGCTGACGGCCCTTTCGATGCAAACGAAACCTATTGATCAAAAGGCCGCAAAAGGAATGGGCGAAATCTTTTACAGGAACTGGCAAGAATGGTTGTGCAAGCGTAGAATGTGGTGCACGTCTTGACTTTGGTTGGTGTTGGGTATTGGTGATGATGATCATAATGTTGGACCATCAAAGCCATCATCATTACTATCAATTGTTTCTTATCGACACAAAAAGTTAATGTATCGCTCGTTGGCGCACGAATTGGACGAAAAAACATCTCTTTATTTTCATTCTTATGGCGTTCGGAATATGGCTCGCCTTCAAAGCTGTCGATTCACTCGAAATGCATTATTGACTGACTCAAGGCCAAGAATGTGGTGCTCACCACTCATCGTATTAGACGACTGGCCTGTCTTTGATCATAAAGAGTGTTTCTGTTGCCAATCGCACGATTGACTATCAATTGCTATGTCTATAGTGTTGTCGATTATGATGACTGTTGTGATGATGATGATGGCTATCATAGCTGTTATTCTGTGCTCTCGCTTATGATGAGCCAATGATGGCATTTCGAAGGCAATGGATAATCTCAAGCGAAAGAAATGTTGCCATAATAGCAATCAAAACGATCGACAATCGCATAAAAAACTAATACAACTTTTCTATTATATTCGAGCAGAAATTTCTCACAAGAATTTGTTGGACCAAAATAATAATCGAAACTAAAGCTCAATAACTATTGTAGTGTACAATAAAAATAATTTAATATTAAATGTACTTCCAGTCAACCAAATCGGTTAAAATTTTTCTATAAATTTTTTATATTTGTTTCAGTCTTACATAAGTCTCTCTTTTGTCTTTTGATTCAATTATACAGAAGAGAAGTGAAAGCATGAAAAAAGCGCACAGAATATCACTTTTCAACATATATAACAAAAGGTATTAATAGTATTAACGTTCCGACAATATGTTTGATAATAAAAGAGAGAAGCGATGCGAAAATTATGAAATTCTTTCAGACATTACTTATACACAATATCTTCAATATCTGTATAAACATCTAAAATATATAATAATTGTGTGATATTAGAACAGAACAACTCTTCTCTCCAGAGTCTCAAATAAGAAGAATTAGGAATCATATACTCTTTAGACAGAGTGAGCCTAAAAGCTATTAAATGTTAAGTCAAACTTACATGTCGTTGGATAACATTAAATAACTAGTGCTGTACAAAAGCGATGCTAACATCCGCACAAAAGCAATACTTTCTCTTCTATACAATCCATCGATTAAGAGAAGTGTGGACACAAGTCGTCGCACAAATTCACTCACAGAATAAATGCCTTAATAGTAATGCGATGGACAGCAGTCAAGTCTAAGTCAATTGTCTCTCTCTTATTAAAGGCAATCAACTAAAGCGAAGAGTGTTTACTTGAATTGCGAGATATATCGGTGATTATTGACCAGTCGGTGATCACAACTCAAGAACTTATAAATAAATTTGATTCACTTCTAGTGATGACACTCTTATCACCACTATATCAACAGAGAAGCACAGCCTCACTTAGACTGAGAGATAGAGAGTGAGCATCAATACTCTGAATGTCAAAACAGAGTAAAATATTAAGAAGTAGTTAAACAGTTGTACAGCACTCAGGGCTTTGGCAGCAGTGCTCTCAACTCTAAATCTATTGTATTTGAAAGTATATAACTTTTAATTCTATTTCAATGCAGTACTGTATGGGAACCCATCGGATCAACAGCACTGTACGCACTGGTCTAACTTGTGCGAAGTCAGTTGTGCCTGTGTTGTGCCTGTGCTGCGCCACACTCGTTACGTCGCGTATAGTGGGCCGTTAAGTTCGGTAATGTTATGTTATGGGCGAATGATATGTAGTGTCTCCCCTCCATAGGGAACTACGTGATGAGGAGGATGAGCACTACAGCACAACGCACAGCACAACACAGAGCTCTAAACAACACAACTAATGCTATGCTAAATGAGCCCTAAATAACTCATTGCATTAAAAACCATTCAAAAGTGAATATCGTTTTGATTAAAATTTTCTTTTTCTTAGATTTCTATTGATTTGTTTGTCGCCCAATATATGGACTGTCGATCGCTCAGTCTTAACAACTTTTTTGCTAAAACTATAATTTATTGAAACAAATAAGAAAAAAGTCTCAATTTGTTAGAAGTGTAACACATTTTCCTGTTTAAAGTGATTCAGTTATTGAAGACCGCAATCTATCTATCGATGGTTTGAGAGCATACAAGCACTCAATTGCCAGCACCTACTCATATGGCACTCATATTTGAGAGATGAGATTTCGTATGTGTAATAATATTTCACTACTCATTCAATTCGATGCATAGAATTTGGGTCAATAGGGCTCTAAACGCTGTGCACAGCTTACGATCCTATCACAACTAAATAGGCGACAATTAATATTTCAATTCAAACCCGCATTAAATCAAAATTCAAATTCAAATAAAATGAACGCAAAAAATAAAAATAACATTAAATCAAAATAAACTTCAAAACACATATTTCGCTTTTAATTACATTATCACTAGTATTGAATCCAAGTTCATATTTGTTATTAAATTATTTTATTGCAATAGTTTTTTGTTCATAAAAGTCAGATATCATTAAAATTATAATTTCAATAATGCTTTTATTGAGAAAAAATTATTGTAAGTGAAGGTCCGCCAACTGGTATATCACATTTCAAAGCGAAAAATTCAATTCAAGGATAGTTTGGTATAAATATTAACAAAAATTAGTAAATGTTTTGTGTGTTTAATAACAACTAACAATTGCCGCAAATGTCTGTTCAATGAAATCTCTTTGGAGTCAATCTGTGAGTCAAATACTGATCTCTTTTTTATAAGTGATTTGTTTCAAAGGCTAAAGTATAGCCTGTTTTCACTTCATTCATAATTTGATGCATCCCTAGAAAGAGGGGCACAGCATCAGACTCACGAGTCGGTCATTCTTTTCTTTAACTATTATTATTACAAACACTGAAAGCCATCTGAAAGTCAGGATTTTAAGCCTAAGAATTATGTTATGGCTTCGCAACTGTTGTATGTTTAAGAAGTAAGGCATGAATTACATAACACTTAAGCTGTTGACTGACATCCGACTAAACATATACTAACTTCTCATAAAAAGGCAAAGTTAGAGCATTCATATTACTATCTAAAAAGTGACTTGCTCAAAAATTAATCCACTTTTAATTCGAGCAGAGATAAGGATAATTCAAGATAAAAAATGAAATATTATTGGAGGATATGTTTGTAGACATTAATAGGCTTTTGAATAAATGACATTCGAGTGAAACAATAGGCAATAAATGAATGACCGCTCGAATGAGTGCTTCGAACTGAGTCTGTATTTTAATTCAATACACAGACAATAAAATTGAAAAAATGAATGGAGAAAATTGACTGTTTATTCGTGACAATTATAACCCTGGAAGTCATCAGACAAATAATTCTTGGGAATTCAAAATAATAAGTGATATCGAAAAAGATTTTAAACTTGCAAACAAACGAAACAAATAAAATGTGAAAATTCAATACTCTATTATTGTTTACGAAAATCGGCGGAAAATAATGTTTGAAGTTATGATTGCATTCAAATAACTGTAAAATACGTAAAATTTCAAGACTTAAGTTTGAAAAATTACTTTTTAGTGTTAAAGATTGCATTTGTTTAACGAATTAAATAATCAGTGGGCACACCACCAGTAAAGAGCAAGGCAAAACAGAGTACAGACAATGCTCTTAAAAACTTGTTTACAAAAAACGAGAACCACTTCACTACAAACTTGAAAATATCAACAGATTTGACTCTTTTATTCTGAATGTGCTTATTGTTTGCCTGTCGATGATAGCCAGTAAATTTGCTAAATTTTGGAGTGACTCTCAGCACAAACATAAGTCGAGTGTGTGTTCCCACAAAAGTATTGTCGCTAATCAGTACATAATTTTCTTGGTGTTTCACTTGAATAAACCGCCAGTATATAAAAGCCCAAACATATCATGCAATAGAGAATCGCCACTCTCTCTCTCTCTCTCTCTCTCTCTCTCTCTCTCTCTCTCTCTCTCTCTCTCTCTCTCTCTCTAATATCACCCAAACCAGTGTCTAACATGTGCTGACTCTTCTCCCAATTTTTTTCACTGGCTTTTCACGGACTCGACATTCACTGAAGCGAATCTCTATCGCCATTATATCACAATCACAGCAATAATATACCAAAAGATTGACTTTAATTCCGTGGAAAGTCATACCATTCAGACACAGAACTCATCTCTATTTCACAGTTTGAAACTAACCATAAGACTATATAAAACAGTTTTTATAAACGCAAAGAATCATTTCTAAGGAAAATATGAAGCAATTTATTTAGAAGTGATTTCTTATTACTTTAATTTTCACAAATCATTTTAAGACCCAAAAAGTTATTATTATTTTCATTAGTTTTCATCTCTTATTCGAATTGAAATTCTAATCAAATACTCAGCGATTGATAGAAAATGATTAAGTGATTCATGAGAAATGAATTTAATATCAGTTTTGCAGCTTTTTCTCAAGCCTTCAAACGTATGAATCGATTCGATTATTTGAATGTTTAATGACTCAAAACATTAGCCAAAAATCGTTGGAAAATAAAAGTCGTTTTTCGAGAGTATTGATAATGAAAATTGAATTAAACGCTTTCAAGGCTTTCAATTGATTTGTCGTTTTGAGTGAATTATTTTCAATAATATCCTGAATAATAGGAAAAGAATTTAATTGAAAGTGTAATCGACTTATTCTATCAAAAGATCAAATGAAAAGATAGAGCGAAAAGAAATTCAGAGTTTGTCATCAGTTATGACATAAATCAAAGGACAGAATAAGAAATTAAGTTCGCATTCATTGCTTGAGGAGAAAGAATCATAACTTCTGATAATCACAAATGAAAATCAGATGAAAAAATTTAAAATTAAATTAAAATTATAATAAAACAAATAAAACAAAATTTAAATCAAAAGAATATATGATATCAAATGTTTAATGTTTTTTTGGCGAAAGTGAACACTTGTGTCAAAATCATATCACAATTTGAGGGAATATAAGGGAAATCCCAAAAATAATAACTAATTTTTTTATGATAGTAGTTATGAAACGTAAAGGAAAATTGAAAAACTCTAATAAAATTAAATCAAACGCTCCAATGATTGATATCTCATAGAGAAAAATGAGTAAAACTATAAAAACAATCTCCCCTTAAATGAATGAAAAATCAAATAAAAATAAAATGTTTACCCAAAATGAGTCTAATTTTTATGGCCATTGCTTTCGACGTAAAATATAGAGAATATGATTTGCAGCCAAAATGCAGTTTATTTTTAATTTGACCACAAAATTGCGGATCAAAATTAGTGCAAAAAAGGAAAATGTTATATACTTTCATACGTCTATTGAAAGGGCTTTTATTGTAAAGCAATGTAACGTTTGAAATGAATTACATAATGGCATGGCTATAAAAAGTGCATTCATGACTGAGCTATCAATACATTGGAGACTCGAGAGATGTATAATGCGATTGAGTTTGTATGGATTGAACACTAGTTATGACTGAAAGCAGTATTGAAAGAGAAGTGCATTTTGCATACAAACATATTCTTATTCATCATATTTTCAAAATCATTATTCATTTGTCTGACAACCTGTTGGTTAAGAATATAAAAGAAAATATTGTGTATTAAAAGATCGAATCCGTGCGATGAGAAAAAATTGGATCAATAATACATCACTTATTTGTTTGTATGTCTGTCGCTATACTAAGCATACAATTGATTGCAAAACTGGATTTGATTTATAAATGCAAACATTGTATGTGCTTTAATGATGAACCGAATTCGCATTAATTCTATTCTTATGGCAGAGGTTTTGATGTGAATATCACTGATAGAAATAATAATAATAAATAAAACTAACGAATAATATGATAGGAATAATGATTGCTTTGATTGCAAACCAGTCCCTATGACTGTGTGGTGTCCCTAATCGATGTGCATCACTGTTCCATTAATTTAGTATTCATCGAGTGATTCTCAGAAAATAATCACAACCTATTCCAGCCATAGGAGGGGTATGGATAGAGTCGTCCGTTGGAATGAATGGCTGTGAATAGACATCTATTGTATTGGACTTATAGTTAGGCAATAAAAGAGAGATTTATTTATTATGAAATAATTGGCATTCGGTGTATATCGCGTTCAAATCAAAAGGAAACTAAACATTCAGTCAAACAATTTTTCATTTATCAATGCACTGCCTCTGAGGGCACAGTCGTAAGTTGAATGATCACAAGTAGTGAGGAGTCACACTTGTCTACATTCTGACGAACAAACTTTGGTTCCGAAGACAATGTGATGACAACACACAGTAAGAGACAGACAGTCAGTTTGCAAAATCAGTCTTATCGCACAGGTATTAGTTGTGCAGTTCAATGCAATCGTAAAGCAATTTCGGTTCTGACTGTATGGCCAATAATTATTGAGATTCGAGGCTTATTGTGGTTGAGATGTCGGGCATTTCGAGACAGTCTTTACGCAGTAATGCGTTTGATTAGCGACTCCTCCCGTTTCGATGCAATGACTTAATAGTAAAGTCAAACGCTATTGAAAGAGATGGCCAACCATTTTTGTGTCGGCTCACACTTCAATGCAATTGAATCGGGTCTCGAATTAAATGCAATAATCATCGAATAGTCAAATCACAGCCCAACCCATCCCTTAACCAATAGATACAGCAATAGGTATAGCAATCATTGGAGAGAAAAAAGAGGAATACTCTTAAACTAAACTGAATGACAATAATTGTGAAGTGAAGCGAAACATTCAAAACACTCTTCACTTTCAGTAGTTATGTGCAAAACGCAGAGCAAAATAAAAAACAATTTTATTTTTTTACAAATATATTCATTGGAATCATTGGCGCGAATCTCTATTGCCTTCCATTGCCTTATATTTTTCAATAGCAAAATGCAATCAAACATTGAATGAATGGAGACTTCCGTTATTGAAGTGGAGAACATCCGCACCCAATATGCAGCCAATACTGAACACTGAAATCTATCCTCGACTGCACCGAATGCTCGTTCAATGATTCCCACTATTATTAATAAATAGGAGACAGTCTATTATTATTCATATAATCATTTTTATTATGAGTTCCTCTGATTTTTTGGTCGTTTGTTTCAAACAAAACCAAAAACAGTCAAATATCGAGAAAAAATATTTTTTATCGCGAATACAATTTATTCCGATTATTTGCTGGCAATTCCAGTAAATACCTATCCGTTCATACATTGCCTTAGTCTGTGATGAGAGAAATAAATTATAAAAAAAAGATAAAATCAAATGAGAATAACGATTAAACTGAGCTTTCATTTGATTCATAGCTTTAGTTAATAATTATTTGTGAATTTATTTGTGATTTGATAAATGATTTTCACGTAAAACTATTAATGATTCTCTTCATCTCTATCTCTAACTAAACACAAAAAATATATTTTCAGTCAAATCTTTTGTGTAAAACAATTTTAAGAGAAACTAGATCTCTATCTCACATTCAAAATACGAATAAATAAAATGAAACGAAATCAGAGAAAAACAATAATCAAAAAACAATTGCTCTCAAAAAAAAATAAATTTAATGATTGTCTCGAAAAAAAATCAAATCCATTCAAATTCAGATTTAATTGATTGAAATAATTTGATTGAATACGGAATTTAACGAATCACTCGAATGCATACCAAATGGTTTGTTATGAAAACCAATTAATAATAATAGAGAACTCATAGAGAAGTTACAACTCATAAGTTGTAACGAATCGGACACAAAATCTTTGTCTCGTATTATCGTCGGCAGAGCAACAGGTGGTCACTGCCATCATCGACACAACTGATCTTATGATATATTTTGATGAGACGACAAGTCATGCGTTACTCTTAACGATATCGAAGACCAGAGTTTTCGACGAGTTTTCCTTAAACTGTTATATAACTCGGCATAAAATGACCCAAAACTCAGTCCCTTTAGATTACAATCTATTCACTCTTCTTCACTGTATTTTTTGGGTGATTAACACAAGTAGAGTCACTTCTGGTGAATCGCTTAATCGTTTGCTCAGTCGTCCTACACCTGGCCATCCGACTAATGGTCTAACAAAAGTCATTTACATCATTACAACATTTGAGTAACAATTTTGCATTTTTTCCCTTAAAATTGTTTTTCTTTGAAAGAATGGATCAAAAGTGAAACAATTTTAGCAAAAAGTCATTTCTTGAATTTGAGTCCAACACCCGAACTCTGGTCATCACTTTGAGTGATATTTTCCCGAATCATAGACCTCTCCTGCAATTGTTATAAATATTTTTTTTCAATTTAATTCATACTATGAATGATTTTCGTTAAGTTTTTCCATTCAATAGTCAAACGTTAAGTGAAATATATTCGTTGTATTGTATTCTCATTGATTCGTAGTTAAAACTTGTGAGGAAGGGATAAGGCGTTGGCTTTTCGTCACAACTGTTTGATAATAGATTCCGATTGAATGAAAGAATTGCTTTTTTGTTTGAGTGCTTTGACTTCACATTTGAGGCAATATAAGCACAAAACTTATCCTAACAAAGAGGAGAATATTTCCACTCATTTGATAAGTTTTAATGTGAAAAGAAATAATATTTTAATTGACTCCGAGTCAGGAATCTTATATCAAGATATAAAGTAGAAGTTATCTCAAATACAACGTTTAATTTTTAATAATTTAATAGCATTTTTAATCCAGAAAACCTATTTATAGTAAAATTAATTAATTTTATTTATAATTTTTGTTAATTTTTATATAAATTTAATATAATTTTCATAAGTTATCACTCGAAGTGTTCGCAAATATTTATGATACAAATGTCAAACACGAAGAAGAATTTTCTCCGTTTTGTTTGTATTTTATTTCTATTTGATGTTATTTCAAAGTTTTATCTCCTGGTTTATGTCAAGTGTTATATCAAATTTAATTTGAATTTTCTCCTTTTTACCCGAGCAAACTTGATTTAGGAATTAAATAGGGGTTTATTTATTACTGTCTTTTCTGATCTATACTTTGTATTGAAGCTGAAAATGAATTAAAAATCAAATTTTTTAAAAAACACTTTAATTCTGATGTAATTATAAATTTTATTTTTCATACAAATTCTAATAATTCACAGAAATATTAGTTTTATTTACAGGAAAATGTCTGCAAACAAGAAAAGGGAACTCAAAATAATTTATTCGTTTGGTCTGAAATCAGACATTTATTGATATAAATATTCTTATGACTCGAATAAATCGATATGTAATTGAGGTTCTCATAAGATTTATTTCATTATAAGTGGAAACCAATAGTTTGTCTCTTAATTAATCTCAATGTTTATATCATTCTCCAGATTATCATCGATTCCATTCAATAGGGGATTGATTTTTGGCCAAAACAAGAGTACAGATTCACAGTGCAGTTCACAACATGTTTTCACACGGATTCTCATCTACTGTTTGGGATGAGACTAAACTTTCGAATAAAATTTTGTTTAATTAATTCAAACATAAATTGATTATTTTGTTATACAAATCAATGTTATTGCAAATCAAAGATCACTTTCAATCATATCAGAGTCAATAAATAATTACTGTTTCGATAGCTGTTTATACCAACAGTTATGAACCGAATGATTGACAAAATGTGAAATTCTATATGAAAGCTATTTTTGACGGATCAAAGAAATTTCTTATTCATAATCGAAAGCTGTAATCATATGTGATATTTGTCTGATATGTTTTGAAGTTTGATTTTTGTGGAAAAAATATTTCTCTCAACACATGTCGATATATAAATCAATACAAGAAATACTGGTTTTCTTCAATTTATTCAAATACAGACCCAATTCTAGCATTTATTCAATTTATTTATTAATAGAACATCGACTCAAATATTAATTGATTTTTGACACTTAATTAACTAAACAAAAATAAACTAGAAAAAAATTCAACGTTTTCACACGATTTGCACCAATCAAATGAAGAACAAAATTCTCTCCGAATATTCTTCGAGAGGAGGAAATCGACACAAAAACAAAAAGCAATTAGTTATCAAAAGTCATGTATCAGTCAGTTTTTCTTTCTTATTCCAAGAGTAGTTTCTGGCGTAAAATATATTAACACTTATAAACATTGATAGCAAAGTTGAAACCCTCCGAAATCGATCAAAAAGGAGCCGGCTATTAAGTAACGAGTTACGAATTCAATGAAAATCGCATTTTATTTGATTTGATCCGACACAATAATTGATATTCTCATCGAAAAAAGCGAATAAAAGTCATAAAAACTTTTCAAATCGATAAATCTCGAAACCAAATAAGTATATAAATAAGCGGTCAATAAGCAGGTTAAGTCTTTGCAATTGGGAGGTATGGTTTGGCTGATCGTATGAGTGATTATCAAATGAATTACTGATTATACGCGAAGTTGTCATTAAGTTTAATATTTTGAGAAAAATCGTTTCTAATCATCGAATGGAAGGAATAGTTAATGAAAAGAATGATAGTTTGGTAATGATATTCATCGTTGATGGCACAGCAATTGGCCCTGGCCATTTTAAATTGTCAGCGTAACTCATGTGTATGATATGATTGCAATAATTTGTGGTAATCAGGTCATTGGCTTCAAGAAGATTGGTGTGTATGACCGGTCACCAATAATTGTCATTCGTATTGTTCTCCACAAATATAGCAAACTATATGTCTGTCCCCAATGGGGGACAAAACTCTAGATATAAATTAATAGTAGGGGTAAAGTAGAAGAGAAAAATAAAATTATGAACGAAGATAAAAATGGTTCGTTTACTGACAGGTAAACAATTATTTGCAATCTGGCAGTCAGTGTAGAGTGGAGTGGACTGGTGTGCATGCGAGCGCTCCACTAAATAAGACTTCTCTAAGAAAAATAAAATATTTAATTCTTAGCCAAAATGACCTTAATTTCTGTCAATTTCTTTCTGACAAAAAATTAAATTCATTCCCATAGCTAGTCATCAGGTAATGGCTTTCATTCATTGGCTGTACCCCAAAGGGCTTACACATCGAAAGGACATTTAATGAGTAGAAGACTACTAAAGAATGATTTCTTCGGTTATCAGTAGAAGAAAAATATAAGAATTATTGTGCAATCGAGTCCTTCCGGTGCCAGTACTTAATGCCAGCGAAACATTCAACGAATATTAATGATTCGCTGGGAATACAATCACTGCCAACACTGGCTATACTCACATAATAGCCTAGAGGTGGTCACAAGGCTGGAGAGCTAACTACTGGCTATAACTCCGATCCTTTGCCTCACTTGTGATTCACAACCGATATTATGAAACACTTGACTTTTTAGCACAACTACTGTCTACTACTCGTTTTAATTCATAAAAAGTATTGTATAGTAATTATATGAGTAATACCTATACATTATACACAACTCTATCGACAAACAAAACGCAAATTAAATGACAGTTAAATCTAATTTTCCGATTCTATACACTCTTATGACTCGTCTCTAATCTCAAAAACATTTTTTAAAATTGTTTGGTTGTGTTTTACGCCCTGTTTGTCGATAATAGCCCGAAGACAGTCTTCAGACCAAACTTATTGATATTATCCATTAAAGAGCGACAATTTTCCCGTTCACACAAAATAAGTAAACTTAGCTTCAAATCAAATCATCGAAAAAAATTATTGAATTTATTGACTTTAATTGAATTCTATTCCTTCAAAATCAATATAAAAACTTTTGGTTTGAATCAATTTCCTGAATAAATGTCAATTGGATGAGAAAATTTGGGAAAATATCGGAAAAGTGATCTCTCTCAATTTTGACGTCAATTATAGAACAAAACATAGTTGACATTTGACGGGATATGAACACAATTGATAACGACCTCAATCTTGAAGTCATCGAATGTAAACACAATTATCTAAGAGATTGACTTTTAAATTGAATTTTATTGACTTTTGTGTGGAGACAACAATATTAACGATTATTGGCTCTATTTTCCCAACTTTTCTGTTCTTTGAAAAAATGGTAAGTCTTTTGAAAAAAAACTTTAATCTCAGAGTTTTTTTTGCCGATCACTGATCGAAAAGAATTTGACGGATAAATAGTTTATAAGTTTAACTGACATTAAATGTTAAAAACAATGACAATCATTGGACGTACAATTGACTCCACTATTGAGTAGAGGATAAGTCTGATGAAATCACCGAAAAAAGATTAAAAGTGAGAAAACATCGGAAAAACGAACAGAAAATAAGAACCAGAATGATATCAGAGTGATATCCTTCAAAAGTAATACGAAGAGTCACTTCGGATACATATTTTGAAATTTTTTCAAAAATGTTTTATTTATGCATAGCTTAAGAAAAAGAGAAATCGAAGAATAAAACAATAAGTTTGGAGAATGTTTTGGAGAAAACATGTTGTGAATCATTGATTGCCTCTTTAGGAAAGAATAGCTGTGCCTCCAATACATTAAGTATTTTATTTAACAATAAACAATCTCTCTCTCTCTCTCTCTCTCTCTCTCTCTCTCTCTCTGTTTTAAGGTGAGTCGCCTTTAATTTTGAACACAATTTAAAGCAATGAAAATCAATCACTAAAATATTCTTTGTATGGAGATTAATGCAAATAATAATTTGTGTGACCCCACACACAACCGCACAACTTATGCTCATAGTAGAGCTCAGACATATCTGGTTTTTTGCCTGTAAGCACGTATCTCACCCATCATTTATTTGTAGTATCGGTATTGACTGATAGCACATCTCATCTTTTCGATAGAGACTATCATTTATTATATTTAAGATAATAGTTCACAAAAACCAAATATATTGCGTATACTTTGGATAAGTATTTAAGTTATTTAGCGCTTAATATTCAATATATTATATCTATTTTAATGGCATTGAACTTAACGTAAAGTTTTGAGGAATTAAAAAGTTGTCATATGATTTGTGCTCGTATTGGTTCTTTTGAGCACATTCTGAGACATAGCCCCTAAACTTAAAACTAATGTAACTTTTTTAGTAAAAATTCAATCGAAAAGAGACTGAATACCAGTAAATATCAATTTGCAGTCGGGATGGGATCAATGGCCCATTTAAGTTAAGTGATTCCAAATACAAACTTATGGTCACATCCAATACATTAAATAACATTGAATTTCACTGCGAGTGAGTGTATGTGTGAGTGTAGTCTTTGCCATCCATTTACAGTCATGAAGACCTTTAGGGCAAGTAATCAGATAATGAAATAAATAAAAAATCGTTTCATTCATTCACTCATTCAGTCAGACATTATAGTAGAGAATGTGTTGTTTATGAGACTCATATCAATATTGTGTTCAAAAAAGATTACTCATTATTTTAATAACCAATTGTGGGGTTATTTTTATTTTTTTTATTTCAATTTTGTTAATACTTATATGATATCAATTTTCTATACAATTGATTAATATAAGGAATTTGAAAATAGGACCCACGCAAACATTCGCTAACCTTAACTGAGTTTATGATTTCAAAAATCAAGTTTTTAGCAGTTCTTCAATATTTTCAATTCGAAATGAAGACGAGTCGCTCTTTTCCTTCAATTATGGATTTCAATAGTTATTGCCTCTAACTTTATGATCAATAAATTTAATTACATTCGACTCTATCTCTTCTGTTCGACTAATTGCTTGAATATATGAATGAAAAGTTATTGAAATGTTTATGTTTTGAAGATCAATGTCTGCATATTTCTATCAATTCTATTAAAATTGAAAATCAGAGAAAATATTTTCTCATAAGGAGTGAGAAAATTGAGATGTAATTCGAGAGAGAGAGAGAGAGAGAGAGAGAGAGACCTCCATCAATGCATATTATGATTATGACAAACAGCACATACAATGACTAACAAATTGATTTCTAAAAACATTTTCCCACCACTACTACAATACGTCTATACATTCAAATAGAAATATATTATTTACTCTAATTCGATGTAAAGCCACCGACAAAATGACTTCATAGTAGTCGACAAATGCAATGAAAATATTTATATATAAAAAATATTTCCAAATCCTTAGAATTTGGATCCAATATGAGCTGGCTTATATTAGTGTAAGAAAGTGATGCGATACTCATCTGAGGCGAACTTTTTTCATATTAAGGCATGTAATCAACAAAATAATGATGAGAAGAGAAGAGTAGAAAACACAAAACTATACCGAAAGTAATGATAAATTCATGGAAATAAAAAAGCAATATTTGAAACGAAGAAATAATAATCAGAGTAATATTTTTTGTTTTGTGTGATATCTTCCATATATATTTTGTGATGGAATCCATGAAAATGTGTAAAATTTTCAAATGAATAGAAAATAATAATAAGAAGACATGAATTTGAATTAGATTAGAAATGTTGGGACGAGTTCTTATGAATAAGAAATAGTGGTGGCACGACCTCCCACTTCGACCACAAGCCCTTCACTCTTCATAAGCTAATGCAATAAGAAATGTTCAAAAAAGCTAACAGCAAATGAATGTCTAATAAACTCAGATATGAGTAGTAATTAAAGTATCGGCGGTTATCACAAATGTATTTCCAGACTAATAGTGCTCTTCAGCGAAGAGTAATGAACAGAAAAATATTGTTCTAATCTTTGACTTTCCATTTGATTGCTTCCAAAGAAACGATGGACCAGAAGAGGGTTTTACAGATATGTATAGAAAAGGCAATATAGCAGTGATTTCCTGATATTCTGCTCAAAGGAAACGCATTGAAGAGTTGATTGCCGTTCGACTAATGCCATAATACAAGTGCCAAATAAAGTGCCACAAAATAAAAATACATCTCTTATATGAAGTGATTCTTTGTTGTGAACACAAACTCAATGAGCAGACAATCACTTCGCTTAGCATCTAATGAGACGCCAATACCATAGCTATCATAACAGAGACGATCGAGTGGATGATAATGGGGGCAGAGGTAGGGCTGGCCTAACATCAAATGCAAGTGAGGGACGCGTATGGATAGGAAATACATAAAAAATGATAGAATGTATGTTTGCGATCAAACACTATTAGGCACACCTCAAAAAACTAGAATCTCTGCTCACTTTCTCGAAGAATGAGATCACAATAGAAGAGGAAAATAAATATTAATAATAAAAGAATATTAAATCTTATGAATCATCATTTTTTTGTTGCCTTTTAAGTAGTTTTTATGCGTTTAATAAAAGCCAACAACAAATCCAATTTCAATGAAAAAGCATTAAAAAAAATTTATGACACCTTTGAGCCGTATGGTCACAGGTAGTCATTATTGTGCATTTGGCAAGATAATAGCTCTACTCTTCGCCACTTATGGCTACCATATGGACCGAAACAGTTAACACTTAGTTTCAAAGTTCATATTTAAAGAGTTCACAGGAATTTCATTTTAGAGACCGAGAAATCAAACAAATTGTGGCATAAAAATGAATTATGTCTTAAATATGGGCTGAAGGGGTAACCATTTGATCACTCCGAGAGGCTCCCGACAAAAAAGATCAGTTATGGGTGAAGACTAAATTCAGGGATATTTATCAGTTTAATAGTAAAGTTTTCAATGATATATTGGTTGGTAAGAGAATCTGAAAATGGCTTTGGAATAAAATACTCTCTACTCGTACTTAATATGCAAATTGTAAGCGATATAAGAATGAAGAATAGAGAATAACTGAGTCACACATAAGTCGGTGTTCTGACAGCCAGTGCAGCAACAGATGCATCGAAGACTGTTTTGCATCGAAATTATTAGTTGAGAATAAGGTCTCCACTTATGAAATGATAGTTTGAATATTAGAGAAATAAGAAAATTATATTAAATATGTATTATATTTTCGAGAATAAGCGTCGAGAATAGCGATGATTGCCATATAATGAGAGCCACTAATGCCGATGGACTAATGCCAAAGAGCTCGGGGCTATGCTTTTATGCTCTTTTGTTTCGGGCAATCAAGTGAAGGGACAGGTATTAGAATAGTAGACAATGATTGAGACAATTCATTGAACTTGACTCGACTGGTGATAATCTGGTCATAGATATTACGATATATGATAATAGACTATCCTTTTCACGCAAGCAACTGAACGTCTCTAATAATTTTGATATTCGCTATCCATAGTGGGTTAGGTCACTCACACGCCCCTCCAGGCGCAACGGAAATCACTTTTAAGTATTAGCCATAAGAAATATAATATATTTGAGCAGCGATTATACAGATCTTGTTTTGACAATATCTCAACTACTCTGCAATATTGCGATAATTATTTCTCCATTAAAGTGGGAATTATTCCCAATACGTAATACAACACAATATTACTCACTATTAGACTGTACTGACTGGTCCTCCAACTAATTCACTGCAAAGGCTTGTGTGAGAAAATTCATTTGATGAGCGCCTGACCGATCAAAAACCAGGTTTTCTTCCACAATATTATACATAATAATAACAATAATCTATGCGAACGGCTATTGAAAATGATTCGGGGTAATGGCCATCGGCTAGATGTAGGTGTTCATGCATACTATCCTTGCTATTAATGGTTAAACGACAACCAAAAGCGAGCAATTATTTCCATTCACTTGTAATTTGTCTCAAAGTCTAAGACATATTATATGCCACTCATTAAAAATAAGGTGCTTTTATCATAAAATAAATGAAATTTTCAGATACTATTAAATGATTCACTGAAAGCCTATCAAATTCTTAGCAATAATAATGATTCTGTAAAACCATAAGACATATGAACGCATCGGTTGTTGTCATAATTGTTTTGAGCTCTCGATGAGAACCAAACAATTAATATATTCGGGCATTGCTTTAGAGTCGCACAGAAGACAAAGCAATCAGAGAATATAGTTTTGAACTTCAAAGTGACCCAATTGGACATGCAGTTTATTGCATGGCATTTGGGTTCTGCTCGCTCTGTCGCAAATCTATTGGCCAAACATCTAAACCGAACAAATGAGAGGAATGGTTGACAATAGAAGAAGTTTATTGCATAATATACTGTCAGTTATCGCAAACACAGAAAATTGCTGCCAATTAGTCTCAATTGAAAATCATTCTCACGTAAAGACTCAAATATATACTCGGCTCAGTTTAATGATAATTTATTTAATAATAATAATAATAATAATAATAATAATAATAATATGGATCTGCAGGCAAAGAATACGTCGAACATATTCTGAAAAAATTATTAAATGTTTGGGTGATTGTACTCAAAGAAGATTCGCATTAATTAAATATCAATTTGAAATTCCAAAATGTAATCAAGTTTTAAAAAAATTTATTCATTTGGGAATTAATTTAATGCATTATTAAAAATAGATGCGAACCATTGAATCGATGAAATCATTATTGAGACCAAAATTATTTATACGATATTTTCCGCAAACATCTATGACTTTTGTAATCTATATATCTATATCTGTATAATAGATCTGTGAATTGAAAAAGAGTCGATCTATTTATTTGACTCTAAAATAAACTTATCGACACTTAAACTCTCTTTTGGTTTGAAAAAAATTAGAGACAAATAGATTAGAAAATTTATTTTCCCTTAGATTATGAAATGAGTATTTATAGGTGAATAAAGTCATAAAAAATTGAATTATTTATTAAATTCGGATCAGATCTCATCCGTACAGTAAAGGAAATTAATGAATTAAATGGCATTTGAATCTCATTAAGTTTTTTCAACTATCTATTAGTTGAGAACTAATAAAATATAAGAGTAAGGAATAAATATTTGATTTATATCGAAGTTTATATAATTTTTTAGAGTGAGACAAATCAGATGAACTCAACTCCTCTACTCTTTACAGACTCTTATCGCTCATATTTTCAATGCATTTGCCATCAATTTATGTTCAATCGAATGAATAAATGAATTTCTCAGTGTTTTTGGTGTCATTTCAAAAATAATTTTTTCCAACCACTTAATCACTAAAATGATAACTCAGAATAAAAATCAATGAATTAATGATTTGTACTTTTTTAAGGGAAAAAATTATTTGCCTCAATATATATACCGAATACTAAATTCCTATGAATTGATAGATAATGACTTAAAGAATTTAAAAGCAATATAACTATAAATTATGGAAAAGTCATTTTTGTATCCAAATGGCAATAAATACGAATATAAATCGTCAAATGGTATGGGAATCGTAGAGTCGCACAACAATATCACGACTCAGGAGCTCATAAGCGTCTGAACATTCGAGAGAACAGGTAAGTTATGTAATGAAACCCGTATCTAGAAATGAATAGAAGTCACCATAGAAGTCAAGGACAGAATTTGGTCCTCTTTTATTGCCACCAAATTAATACCCAAAATGTGATTCTCTGATACTTTAAATTACTCTAATATTGAGTCTATGAATGAGATATTTTTGAGCAATAAGTATATATTTTGGTCGCAATAATTAGCATTTTTAAGCGATTAAAGACTAGAAGACAATTGAATTTAGATAATAGTCTTTATTGAGTTAATTGTGAGACCAAAGAAAAGTTCCCAAGTACAGTATAAGTATTCAGGACTCTTCTATGGAGCGATGAACTGATAGAAAACGAATTGCTTTTGTGTTTCAAATTCTAAATAAACTTTATTTTAATATTTTGTTTAATCGATAGAAAGACTCTTTTATTTATAGCAATCGAAAGAGAAAGCACATCCTTTTATGGTCGGATGGAAAACCCATTGATCACTGCTATGTGAGGAGTTACGCATTTGATAGTCTGTACGGATATTCAATACTTGAATTTTCTTTGTTTTGAGCAAAAAGTAATTAATTTTATAAGTTTTTTAAACAGTCATTAAACTCAATTCTAATTAAACGGAGACTTAAATCATATGTTAGATTACTTTCCATAAGAGCACAGAATGAATATAATTATAGCCATAGTCTGAGAACCGATTGATTTCAAGAACAATGAAATAACGAAACCCAAAACCAAATTAATTTCTTCTGACAAAACACTTAACGATTTTGAAATCAAAATTCAAATTAATTTTTTGTTGAATTTAAATATCAAAATATCTTATTATGAATGAGAACAAAAATAAAACGACTTTAATTATTTAATTATACAGAACTTTTATCTGTTTCGAAAACTGATTTTATTGAAACTTGATAAAATGTCATAATTTTTTCTTTGAATAATTTATCTCAATATTCGAGTGAACTTTGTTTTGAATGCACAGAATTTTGTCATTAAATGATAATCAGAGGACATGTATTTTAACGACGCTTTGCATACAATAATTGTTAATTTGAGCCAAAATTGTCTAAAATTTATTTCCTGAACAATTTTAGAGACAAATAATTATAATACTATTGTATTGTATGTAAACTACGAATAATTGCTTAACTTTTGGGTTAAAAAGTGTTGAAAGAAAATTACTTTAGAAACGTATACATCAATTGAAGCCAAGATATAATACTTAATATTCATTTAGAAGACTTGCGAATCAATTTTCAAACATATTGTTATTTGAGAAGAGCATCAAAAATAATAAAATACAATATTTAACGCACAAGAAATCACTCCTACGATAAGGCATTAAAAACGGGCAGAAATTAAGTCGAAAAATAAGAGAAGAGAAGAGCAGAGCAACAGTTCGCCAGTGATTTCAGTTACAATATTAAGAAAGAAAAAGAACGTTCAACTGATTTATACGATAGTTCAGTTTAGTTTATTGATATTACCACCCAAAACAAGCCTTAACTGGCGATAATGTAATTCAGGCATAATCTCAATATTAGTTCTCTTTTGAGTTCTTTTTACAATTTATGGCTCACTTTTTCTAACGATATTTAACCGAAGAATTTCTTAAGTTTTTCGTATTTAAGGCTTATATTCAATCATTAGAGTCGATGAAAGTGATTGAAATTCTTCTATCGATAAGGAATTTAACGTTAAATTTATTGTCCACTCAATTGAATTATAAGTGAATATAAGTGTCGCTACAAATATATATAAATATTCTCAAAGCCCAAATCACTGACTATTAACAAATCAGAGTTTGTGAGCAAATTAAAGTTGTTGATACATTTAAGGTAATTTTCAATCTAACCGCAACTTTAGGGAAATTTACTCATTTATTGCACGAATATCTTAAATCCCAATTCGATAAAAGTAATGAAATTATGATAGGACCAATCTTATTCAAATTAATAGGAATACATGAATAATAACTAGATGGCGATCAACAGTAATTCTGGTCATATTAATAATGATTATACCACGATGCATCAAAATAGGCCATATCTATAAGATTAATTATTGAAGATGCTCAATTTGACTTTATTTTTACTTTTTTGTGTTTTAAATCCATACTTTATTCTTGTGGACAAATTTTATTTGATTTTGAAATAATGTTCTTGGGAAATTGCTCTAATCGATTAGGTTTCAACATTAGATCACATACGGAGAAAGGCCTCCACTGAAGGCTCGGAATTTATTTTTCTTTTGATAGGATTTTTGGTACTTTCATCGAAAGCCTCTTAACGTTCGATCGGTTATTGCGGACCAAATGATTACTGTCTTATAAAATATAATGGAATTAAAAAATTAAATTTTCGTGGCTTTAATAAATCACGATTTGTTAACTATTATAATCTCTTTTTTTGAGAAAAGGGAGACCTCTAACAAACTTCAAAGAAGAAAAAGAATTCGATCCGTCGGTCGAACCGATCATAGTTTGCAATCTTTCAAAGTTTCAAATATTTTTTTCTCGATTTTTACTCTCTATATATAAGTGATTAATGAATCGATCGTGTCTTTCAATCGTGAGGCCGATGACAATAAGTCAGTATTAGCCGTATGCCAGTCCCCCCTCCAATGCCCCATCCGTGTACATTTGTCTATCTATCTGTGTATCTGAATGTACTGCTCTCGTATTGAGTTTTGCAACAAAAACTACAATAGACTTATGGAATGTTTGTTAAATGTTTTTCATATATAAAAGACAAATCAGTGCCGAACACAACCGAAACGAATTATGAAAATATGAACTCCTTTTGACTGCCCCTCACTGTTGGTATGACTCACAAGAGACTTATCTCCAAACGAGTTATTCAATAATCAATTGCCGGAATAAATATTTACAATAATATATTCGCTTTAAGTTAAAGAAAAAATATTTATTCAAACAAAAGAAGTTTATATAAAACGTTTACTTTCAGTTCAAAAGAGCTGTTAAACTGTGAAATTGAAAACACAACGAAACAAAATTTGTTGACATTTAATGTCAATAACTATTGAAAAGTTGCAAACAAGATGTCAAAAGTGATCTCAGAATCAATACATAAGTATTGAAATCTAGATTCGGAATGAATTGAGTGATTGAATGAGTGAATCAGTGAATGAGGAAAAAGATTGCAATGAATACACTCTTTAAATGTACTGTCAATCACATAAAGGCGTTAGGAATCACTAAACCAGACAATTATCACTTAAGGTGTTTGCAAATAATGTCTGTTTGAATACTATGTAATTAACAGTTAAAATAGTCGACAATTTATCTATGAATTACTTAATAAGAGTTTAAATTTTATATGTTTTCGAGACTTTAGCTTTAATTTGCAAACAATACAAAAACACCAAAAATTATGAAACACTTAAAAAATTTAAATAAGTTCGCTATAAATGAGTAAAATAACAAAAATCCATATGAAATACGTATTGAGAATCAAATGTATCGGTATATGAAAAGGGATGCAATTAATGGCAAATATCGACTCAATGACTTCATATCGCAAATAATTGCTCATAAGATTTCTGAAGATAGATATTCGGGGAAAACCAATAAATTTCGAAATTATATTTCAAAATAATATCATTTGAAGTAATAATAAATAAGTTGAATGATATTTTGTGCCAGGATCATAAAGATTAGTCCAAGTGATTTGAAAAGTATTTTTATTTCATTTTGCCAATAAGTATATAATTATAAGTAAAGCGCAATAAAAACAATATTTATTGAGTTTGCGATTGTCTTATCTGAAGCCAAATAATTTGTGCGATGAATGCCTCAATTGATCACATAATCAGATGAATAGTTCACTTCTCTCAATGCTATAACGCATTTGATTAGCAAACCATTAGAAATACCTTTTCTTTCATTATACCAAAGCATATCAGGGATGGCCAGAGCAAAGGCAGTTAAACAACTCAAGACCCATTTGAACTAGAATCCTAATTCAAGGTCTTAATGATGGGGGTGTAAGTCTGACTTCATAAACTCACGCTTATTGAGCGTTACTGTAATGTTGTAGGAACTTATGTTGGTCTCTTGACCATGTCTGCATAACTATTATCATTACTGTTATTATTGTATTGCAATTACATTCTTATAGCCATAACTATTGGCTATTGTGTTGGCGTTGGAAGCAATGGAATGGCACTCATCTCAAATCAATTGCACGACAGACGAAAGATTGAGAGATATCTACGGGAATGGGATAACAATGGCATTCATTACACGCCACTAAATAACGTCGATTAAATTTTTCTTTTTGAAACTTTTTAAATGGCGGACCGCAGAAAATGATGAATGGGATCGTAAAATAGTATATTAGACTCTCCCCCAATGCCTCCAGAAATATGCCTGAATTGGACGAACAGATAGCTAGAGAAGAGAATCGCAATCAAACGCAAAGGCAATAATCAAAAGCGTTTATCAGATCGGACCTCATGTCTGGACTGAGGGAAGGAGAAAGAAAAGCTATTCAAGTGTTCTGAGCTGATGATGATGGAGGAGAGCACGCAATAACCATGTTCACTCACTCAGTCATACACAGGTTTGTGATATAATAATATTTTGATCGCATAAACCTTTTAAAAATGCTAAACAATTTTGTGGCAAATGAAGCGATGAGGCGTTACTCAAATGCTTTCTTAGCACTGATTAAACAATTCACTCGTTATTAGCCGCAGAAGAAAATATAAATTCATAGTATATTACAATGCAATACATCCCTAAACAAGTGCTGCGAATAATGTATTACATCTGAGATACTGCTCTATCATATAATTGACGAATAATAATAACATCTATTAGTTATTCATTCTTTGAAGTTTTCCAGCATTTTCTGGTTATCACTACTAATACTAATAACAGAGAAAAAAGTTAACAAAGTTATAACATCATTAACTATGCCTTATATACACCAATTCATATCAAATTTAATTCTATTGATAGAGATATGAGGTTCTCTCCATTCTCTCGACTCTTTCATATCAATGAGTGGCAGTGTTTCTAATTTTTCATTCACTAAATAATAAACAAATCGAAAATAATTTGGCAAAAAGTATAGAATAGGAGAAAGAATCAAATTAAATGAAATTACAAAAAAAAATATAGAATGACTCAGAAATGAATGAAAGAGAGCCACAAATGAGAGACAAAACAATTAAATTAAAGCAATAAAACTCTCTGTGAGTCTCTACCTTTCGGTTTGACTTTAGTTTATTATTATTATTATTTTAATTGGTTAGAAAAGTTAGGAAAGCGAGACATTACTAAAATTCATTCATTAACCTGATAACTGACATTATTATTAGACTAAATAATGTATATATTGTTAGCTCTCTATTTAATACACTTATATTCTGCTCGATTACTACTGATATATGTTTCCAATTGGATTCACAATTAATAAAATACAACAAAAACCTAAACTACAAAATTAGAACACAAGAGACCATAAAAAGCATTAAATGCAATAAATTTTAACTCATGATAACTCTCTAACCGAGCAATAAATGATTAGTACGTTTAGGAAAATTGACTGAAAAACATAGAATCTGTTGATGTCAAGCAAAACACCTCATGGATACACAGTTCAGTGTTCAATAAAATTTCCGATAATTATATACTAATATTAATGACTTATTATATGCAATATTAATAAATTGTCGAAAACAAATAATGCACCAGTGCTACTCAAGTACTGGTGAAATGCTGCGTTGGCAACTAATGCACCAATTATTCTAATAATCTTGTTTGCAAAGTCATAACCAATTTGATGACGAAGAGCACAACATTCTTTAAATTCACAAGAATAGCAATTGCCAAGGACAAACAAATTTGAAGAGCTTTACCAAAATTAGTGGTGATTATTGGTGACAACTATGACTGCTCTGAAAACTTGTGAATATTTAAATGTTAGGCTTATGTAAAACCAGTTTTAGATATACCATGTTTCAAATTTTTACGAGACTTATCGACTTCATTAAGTGTAAATATTCAAGGTAAAGCTGACCCCCTACAAACAAGGCCAAATACTAGCTTGAACCAGATCATAATATGAAGAATTTGAGCGATAGGCATAACTACCACAGTTTGAGACTGTTATGCAAAGCGATGACTGCGATCGTCAATACATTTAGTAATTCAATGTTTGGTTCACTTCGTCTAATACTTTGATGAATGATAACATCATTTATTACTAATTATTCTTTCTTTTCTTCGGCAAAGATCCGGCTCTGAATATTGAATTCTGTGCGCTATTCAAATACATCAATAAATTTTCAAGAGAAATGAGTGAACCTATCTATCAATAAAATACAAAAAGCTTTCAGTAATATTATTATTCGAAAAGGCATTCAATTTATTATTATTAATATATTATATTATTATTATATTATAGCCTCACTTCTAAACAACTCTAAAACAATTAAATTTTCGTATATTCAACGAATATTAATAGCAATTGAATGCGATTCATGTCTCATAAGTCATATTGTGCCGGCACTGGTAGGTCGTGAGCGTATTGTACCCAAAAACAAGAGTTATCTAACTACTTTCCAAATTCTCTCTCTCTCTCTCTCTCTCTCTCTCTCTCTCTCTCTCTCTCTCTCTCTCTCT
>JAQGCS010000046.1:0-44967 GCA_034702105.1 Fuscozetes fuscipes
TTTTGAAACGAATGAAAATATATTTTTTATATATTTATTATATTTTCATTCGTTTCAAAACAATTGTTTTCCAATAATTGTCTAATAATTAAATTCATTTAATATCTCATTTGATTCCAACAAAAGATTAGTTAATAAACAGTTCCAAGCAATTAGTTTCGACGCGGTTTTAATTGACAGCTATCGTAACGTTTAAATAATAGAATTTAACATGCAACTAATCAAGAATACATACATAGAGCACATCAAATAAATAAATGATAAATTCATGAAAATATAAACTGATGGTCAGCACTGGTTTAGACTGGACAGATGGTGTACAATCATGCATGCATACAATCACAATGGTGTGCATCTAGGAGTTTTAGCAATAGTTGACCAGGTTGCCAATCAAATGTGAAACCAAAATTCAAATCCTATTATTTGAGTTTTATTTTATTTTTGAGTCGAATTTACTGAAAATAGTAAAGACTTTCTCTATAATCGCATTCCATTAAAATTGGATCAAAAGTTATAATAGAAAGTGTCGTATAAAATGTCAAAAAGTCTTAGTCTAACATAAAGAAAAATAAGCTCAGTTCACCTTGTAAGTTTGGTATGTAATCGAAATTAATATAATGTATACTTTGAGGGTCCACTAATTGGTCATAAATAATGGTAAATAATGGTAGTCCTCAAATTTGAGGCAATAGTATGTGAAAAATTGATACTGGCCAAACCAACAAAAGCAGATATCAATCGATTGTTCACATATTGTGTGCGTTGAGGCGTCCCTTATATTAGACCTTATATTATGTATTCTAATATGACTAACGAGAAGAGTCTGAGAGGAGAGAATCAAAACATTAATCCTTTGTCGTAATCGCATTGCTTTATACAGAGAATTACTTTTCATCCGATTTAGACAATTAAGAGACACTTCATTTGAATGTCAGACCAATGGAATAGTTTAACTAAATTTACGAACGAGTCTATTGTCGATCCATTAGTTTGGAAGCCATTCACTAATGAGTTGTTCCGATTCTTGCAATCCTTATTCCCTTTTGGGAAATGAAAAAATACCGAATTCTATGTGACATTTATTTGACAAACAATAATAACTATTCTTTCAATTAGTTTTATTCAAACAGTTTTTGTAATAAAACCTCTCAAATAATTTTTAATTAATTTAGTAGATGTTTATTCTTTTATTCTCCATTAATTGCGCTTGATATAAAAAGTACAAAATTAAATTCTTTATCATTTTTCCATTCAGATTACCTTTTTATTTTCCAAACTATTAAAAATATCTCCTAATAACTGACAGACAACGAGTAGGATGTCATATAACGTAAATGTCATTGTCACATTGTGAGCTTCCACTTTCATTTTGGGTGCTATACTTCAGCAGTAATTTTCAAGCTGAGAAAGTATAGCATATATAGCACCAGGGATGCCCAAGGGGGGTATGGGTCTTACCCACCCCAAGAGTCGAAAATTTTGGCTTTACCCCCCCCCCCTCTAGAATTTTGAAAAATTAACATTACGGGTATACCCCCTAGCCGCTGAGTGAAGTGAGACGGCAAATTTTCGGTTTTTTGGCGGAAAATTCAAAAAACTACCTCCCCTAGCCCCCCTCTAGAAAAATTTTCAAAAACTACCCCTCTAGACCCCCCCCTAGATCCGAAAGCTTGGGCATCCCTGATATAGCACATATCAATGAAAAACAATATTATAATCGTTTGTTGACTTTTGTACTTTAAGAAAATGAAATTTACATCACTGTGCAGATCATACAATGACTTTACAGTAAAATTCATAGTTTTGTTATGTAGAGTGTAAATTATGTTACCTTTTTGTTGGCTTAAGTTAGGCATTTGCAGAATTATGTTACGCTCAGTGCTAAGCGATGAGCCAACAAAAAGGCTCATCAAATATACATGTTTTTCATTGACTTATTAGTAGTTATCGACTGTATTTAATACAGGAAATTAATATAAATATAAAATATATATAAATATAAAATATATATAAAAGAAAAACACCCAAAAACAAAAATTATATGAACATTCCACTATTTTATATGCTTGTATAGACGTTTGCTCAAAAAGTACATGGTAAATCTATTTTTTCAAAATTGCATAAGCACATTCATATGTTAATGTATTAAATGCTTTTTTGACACATTTCAAAATATTCAGTCTTGTTCAATCAATAGTCAATCTCTCGAATTTTTCTGCTCATACCTTATATGAGTTGTGCAGTGCTGTAAAAGTCAACAGCAACTTTATGATCAACTTTTATTTTACTTTAAGGGCAGGATGACCAAGGGAGAATCGACTGATTATCACCCCCTAGAGTCGAAAATTTGGCATTATCTCCTATCTAGAATTTTTCAAATTTTCCGGGTTTCCATTCGGTTTTGATATCCCAGCAGTGGAAAACTAGTTATTGTCCTTTAATCTACAATTAGGTGCAATTTTACTTTATTTACATATACGTAAAAAATCATTTGAAAATGAATTTTATATCATTTAAATATAGTTTTAAAATATTTTACTTTAAATAGATTTTCTCTTTTGAAGATTGTTATAAGAATGACTATCATTGTAAGTTATCCTGCTAAACATATTAACTAATAAGATCTTGTTAATCCAAAGATATCGACTAATGAATAACTGTTATGGAAAATCGGAGTCTGCGAAGAGCTAGTTTTTGGTTTGCCATGATAAAATAACCAGAAAAGAAGATCATTATTTTGAATGGCTATTTTCAGCTTTAAAGGTGCTAACCTAGTTTATCCGTAATTCAATTAAATTAGAATTTCTAACTTAGATTTATTATTTGTTAAGCAAATATTTTGGCCTATTTTAGTTTGTATTAGCAATTGAGAAAGACCATTATTACACATTATGTACAGGGATGTTCAAGGGGGATAGACGAAATATCCCCCTAGAGCCGAAAATTTGCGATTATCCCCCTAGAATTTTTCGAACATTTAACATTAGAGCTATACCCCCCCCCCTCGCTGCCACCGAGCGAAGCGAGGCGGCTTGTATTTTATCTTGGTCCCCCCTTTGAGGTTTTGCCGAGCGAAGCGGCAAATTCAAAAAAATCCCCCTCTAGAAATTTTTTTTTTAAATCGCCCCCTAGACTCGTCGACCTTGAACATGCCTGATTATGTACATGCTGTATTATCTGCATATTTGACATAAACAAAGTGATGGGAAAGTGAATTGAATGTAAATGGAATTGCAATCATTGATCGCATTTTTATCCTTTCGATTATTTGAACAAATTTTGTACCTGGTATTAAAATTATGAGTTTTGACGATTTAAACTAATAATATGTGTACTTAAGTTAATTAATACGAATTTGATTATTCAAAATGATAGTCAAAACGATTCAAAGCAATCAGATTTGATACCCAGTATTATTAGAAAATTGAATGCAGTCCTCAGTGAAAGGTTACAGAAGAGAGAGCACAGGCTATTAGACTATTAGGCTCTGTTTTCACAAAGTATTCAAACTGCAAACTAATTAATCTATTGGTATAATCAATAGGAACGCACGCACAGCATCACTAATGGCCAAGCTATGATTTCATATCTAAAATATTCACTTAATTAAGTTTTGTTAATGTGTTTCAATGCATTCTCTAATGACAATATTCCGATGCATTTCACGCTTTTTTGCACAAATTATACTCTACTAATGCTTTATTGGGGGCTCTCCGGTGGCCTTACAGCTATTTTTGCCCAAAATATAAGTCAAACACTAAATTCTATTAAATTGTTTAACAAATATTTGTTTTATTCAATAAAAGATATTTTCAAATATGAAAACCACAAATGAATTTTGCAATTGAAATTATTGATTCCATCTAGGTGATCATTATTCTTCACAAATTTATTTTAGCATTTTAAATAGTCTTGTGGAAAATTAATGGCATTAATTGGCACAAGTGTTTTAAATAATTGTCTAAAATATTCTCATAATTAACAATGAAGTTGTAGTTCACAAAAACAAAATCTTTTAATGCTTTTAACCATTTTCTAAACCATTTGATGTGGAATCGCATCGTTCGACAAAAATATGAAGTCTTTGCTTCACTTTCAATGATTAGAATTCTTTGAAATATCCAATTAATTAAAGAGAAAAAAGTATAATAAATGAATGGAAAAACAAAAAACACAATTCATTTGATAGAAAATAGAAAACAAAATCATTAATTCAATTAAAATGAAATTCTATGCATATGTTAGACAAGAATTTCAACCAAAAAGCGAAATAAAAACAAATTTTTGTCAAACATTCGTAAAATTTATTGGAAATTTTGGAAACTAATCGAAAACTATCCGAACGCAGATGTGTTTAAACTTGGATTTTATTATTTTTTGATTACATTAAAAAAATTTCATCTGTGAACTGAATCATCAATTTTTAAATATGAAAGGAAAAATGCAATTTTATTAACAAATAGGTCCCTGAGAGGAGTAAATCAATTACCAATGCATTTGTATAACAACTTGAAAAAGATTTAGTCGAATGCCTGCGCTCTTCATATGAGAGGTGCTGTTAATAGTAATAGAATTTAATTAACCGATGATTTGTTGCTTAAAAATAGAATAAATTGTATTTATTAGTCGCTGAGAGAGAAGAGGCTTCGTTTCAATCGTTTCATTTAATCGATTTATTTCTGCGACAATTTAGTGCTTATTTTGTAGTTTGCTCTTCAGTTAGGTCTGGATTGGCTCCGAGTGAGGAGTCACTAAAAACCGAAATTTTATTGCGACTGTCAGTCGACTATAACCAATGAAAGTCCGCTTAAAGTTATGATAATTTTGCTCAACACTAACACTAATATTCCCTTGTATTGTTAAGTAAAACGCTTCGGGGCCTCAATAATAGCCTCAATAATCGGTGCAATACTACCAATACTACCAATTCTAGCAATTCTGACAATTCTTGCAATACTTGTTCTCTCATTCACACTAATCATCACAAAAAAGGATACTTTGACTCAATATATCTTAATATCGAAGCCATGTCTGTAAAGATAATCGCTTTTAATTAATTCCGATTCTCTTCTCATTCAATCACTCATTCATTTTAGATCTTCTCTTAAGAGTTATTCGTTTAAATCTCTTCAAAAAAGTAAGAATCGAATTAATCTAATTATTTAAACATTTTTTTCTTAATTTTATTTTTATTTATTTTACAGTTTATAAAATTTGAATTTCTATTGAATTGAATTGAATTGAATTGAATTAAAATTAATTCATTTTAATGTTAATAAACTATTTTAAAATGGAAAGCGGAAGAGTTGGAGGAATGGATGCAAAGAATGCAGCGAAGACTGATATGGAAAATAATTTAAAGCAAGTTATGAGTCCCCGCTGTCCGCCCGTAGAACTCAACTCACAATTTGCTGCAAAACAAAGTCTTAATTTCGAGCAATTCTGCAAAGAGAGGACAAATGCAATGAATATGCCGGCCGTATGTCACGTCTCTCCGGCTTCGTCTTCATATTCATCACTGGTCTCAAAACAGATTCCAGGAACAAAGCATACAATTGATGCAATCCTAGGTCTTAGAAGTGCTGAGTCGGCAAACGATGTAAAGATCGAAACCGACTGTAGTGAGCGCTCCTGTGATTCCATGGCATCCAACAGCAAATCAGGTATTTATTAAAATTAATTTCATTTTTACATCAAATATAAATGCAATTTAAGAATCGTAGAGAAGTAACTGGAATAAACCAGAGCCAAGCGAACAAGGCAATTTTCATTTCAATTAATATCTCTAATCTATTCATTTATTAATTTTTAACTAAGTATTAATTAAAAATTCTGATTTTCATACAATGTTCTCCACTTTTGTTTTTATGGCTAATTCTCAAATGCAATGCAAAACAGTTATAGAGTACTAATGTTGAGCACAATTTCACAATCAATTCAGTATTCATTTAATATTTGATATTTAAGGTCTAAACGCAGAAGAGCTGTACAATTAGGCTAATGGCCAGTAAATCATTTAATCAAATCACGCGCTCGTATTTGAACGTCAATTAATTACCAAATAAATGATAGTCTGATTGCGAATCACTTTTATCGGTAGATTATGTGAACGGCTTAAGTAAATATTCGCTCATATTTTGTGTTCCATCACTTGAATATATGATTTCATTTGTTTATTAGCTCTCTCTCTCTCTCTCTCTCTCTCTCTCTCTCTCGCTTTCTCTCTCCTCGAAAGTCATTCGGATGTTAATGCAAATGCCTGTCCAAAGAGTGTGACAAATGATTGGTCTGACCGCATGAAAAACGTTAATTTCCGAATGAGTGACCGTAACTAAAGCATAGGCATAGCTATGAATAAATGTGCGTTTTGTTCATTAATGAAATGACAGATTCAATCGTTTGTGATTGCATTTCATATTTGCGGCTAAAAGGATAATAGCCTGCGATCTAATTATTAACGTTGACCTCAATTATGGCCTCAGTTTATAATGAAATTTACATAAAAATACTAAATATTAGACTATTTGTTTAAACGGTGATAAATAACAGAATCAGTGAATGCATTGCTTTCAAACCTAATTTATAGTAATTCTGAATACTATTTCAAACAAAAACATCCAAAACAAATATCTACTAATGTTTTACTCATTTTTAGCAAATTAAATGCGACCAACATTCTAAGCTATCATTTATCTCTTATGCACTCATATAAAGGGATGCTATTCTTTCTATGAGATACTCGTATTACTTTTAATACTGAATTTCTACTCCTGATTTTGATTCATGTATATTCTCAGACTGTCTCACAAATTTTCTTCACTAATCATTTGTTTAAATGGCTTTTTGTTATAGATTTAATCTAAATACTCTAAGAATAACTAATAATATTAATAACAATGTTGGTGAGCATCACATTTGTGCTGTCCTAACAACATTCTAAAGATAAATGGAATTATACATGTTAATTTAATAATATTGAAAAGAGTTTTTCTAATTCTTGAATATCATTTGCATGGGTTCTATTTGGATAAAATGAATACAAAGGAAGTGATTGTGAAGACCAACAATCTCTGAAAGTCGAGGGTCAGGCATATGAAATGTGTATTTTATTGAATGCCTAAACAAATATGGTTTTAGAGAACATATTATTTAAAGAATGAATTGTTGTTTAGCGGTGTTGTCCACTGAATAACTCGAATTTCTAAGATTTTTCGATGATTGGCTTAAATAATGGCTCAAACACTTTGAATGAATAGCATTTGGGAACCGTAGACCTAATTGAGAGGCGTTTATGTGCTATTATGTCGGCCTAACTGACTATATTGGTATATATTGGCGACACTTTCCTCGTGTTATCGTCATCTATAGCGACCCATCAATTGAAATGCAGTATAGCATAGCACACAATTGTACAGAATAGGAGCTAATCTGTAAATAAGCACTGGTAACAGTCCTTCATCAGAAGCATAGACTTCTCAGTTGGAAAATTATTCCCCGTTTTGATTATAAGTATCCGAAGCCATACGGCGTTTATGTTGTGCTCATTGTATGGTAGAGCAGTTGTAACAAAATTGTCCGAATTGTCCACAATATGGCATATATTCGTTGTCAGACAAATCAGTTCTTTTATGATAATAAAAAGCGAGTCTTTGTATTGAAGTTTCCAAAAGTAACTCTTGTGTTGTGTCGCACTGTTAACTACGGGCAGGTTATCCCAAACGCCTTAGATATAAACGACCGCTTGTTTAGTAACTAAAAGTCCCCTACGGTTTGTCTTTTCAATATAAGTTGGGTTACGCCCTATAATCACTTTTTGGTGAACTAAAAACTTTTCACATGAAAGGGACAGAATAGGACCCAAAACCGCCTAATTAGACACTAAGGCCTAAGGGTTGAAAAGCGGAAAATTGTCGATTATTGTGATTATATCGCGTTTATTGCATTCAATACATTCGCTTCGATAACGAGCTTTTGCTGTAATGCTGTCGACGTCTTTCAGGTGATGATCAACCAATTGATGACAACAATGACGACGAAACCAGAGATTGCAATACAACAGCCATTCATACGATTCCTGCATCGCCTCTGTTATCGGCTGACGAAGACAACAGTGGAAGCAATAACTGTATCGCCGAAGACGGCGCTAAAAAGAAGCACCGCAGAAATCGGACCACTTTCACCACTTATCAACTCCACGAACTCGAGAGAGCTTTTGAGAAATCACATTATCCGGACGTTTATAGGTTTGCATTCATACAAATTTTATATCAGATTCTAAATTATCATTTCTTCAGTCGCGAAGAATTGGCCTTAAAAGTCAATTTGCCAGAAGTCAGAGTTCAGGTAAGATATGACTCAAACAAAAAAAAACAAATTAAATACTTTATTGCGTTTATACTTATGATTATAACTACAGTTGTTTAACATTGAATTCAATAGAATATTCTTGCAATGAGTTTCTCACTCAAACTTTTAATCTGTTGAATAAAATATATTTTATAGATTTTCCATATTCTCAATAGAGACTCATTCAAAGGAATTATAAAATGATTGGAGTCATCAAAATTCAATTAAATAAGTCATTTGGAATTACATTTAAATGATTGTCTCATTAAATAGATTTCAAATTTAATAATAATTTAATTTATTCGAATTTATACATACAATCATAAAAATGTCAATCAATGAATGTCTGCTCGAATTAATGCAAAATTACTTTTTTTAATAAGAATTTGATTTATAACTCAAATTATATAATTTAATTGAATGCATTGAAAAATTAGGATATTTTACGCTATAATTTGCGAAGGATTTGATTCTCGACAATAAGATTTAAAAAATGACAATCGCAGCGCTTAATGAAGTAGTCATTAGTCGAACACATCGTATATCATGTCGTATATCATTCTATGCCATCAGAGCTTCCTTTCAAATAAAATCTCAGGAAATTCTATTGAAAGACCATTTTATCGGCACTTAAATAACTTTAGTAGTGATTACGAAAAACAGTGGCGTATCTCTAATGGATGGCTAATAGCCCTAATTCTTATATCGATTGAATCATTTAGTAAGAGGCAATTAGACTCATTTGTTCCAAAGACATAAATTGTTTGTTTAAAGCGATGCTTAATACAAATCTTGGTTTTAAAACGAAGATTGTATTAAATTGAATGAAAGGTTTGGCTGAGGATAAGCTACCTATACCTCAATTAAAAACTTCATGTTATGTCAATTCACACAAACTTTTGATTCAAGTTTTGTTCTCAACAAATGTTAATTCGGTCTTATCTTTGATTAGAGTTATTTCACTAAAATATTAGTCAATTTTCAACTATTAATAAACGAATACATTTTTTATACTTCTCTGAATTGAATTTAATTAAATGATTTTTTTAAATTTCAGGTTTGGTTTCAAAATAGAAGTTAAGTATTATTTTAATTACATTATTATACGGAACACTAAAAGTTGAATTATTTAAATGATTTGAGTTTATTCACAATAATAACGAATGATATGAAACTTTAGAGCTAAGTGGAGGCGTCAGGAAAAGTTGGAGAGCCAGCACGCGCTCAGGAGTCTCACTGGTAATGAATATAATTGTAATAATACGGGTGACAATGGCATTACAAAAGGATCGGTAGTTTCACGTTCATCGCACTCTCCTGTGAGTCCATCAAATGTACCAAAAAGAGCAGTCATAACGTCAGAGAACAATAGTCTGTCACACAATTCATTCCTTCCAAATATGCATTTTAATTCTTCGACGGCACTGCCTTTGGACTCGTGGCTGGCAGCGGCTGCAGCGGCCGCCTCCACAACTCAGTCGTCTTTGTTAAGCACAGCATCACTGTCAAGCTTTCTATCTCATCCTTCATCTCTATACCCGGGTTACTTATTGCAATCGTCTCAATCGGCATCTGAAGCGTCGTCTTTAATGCCTCATTCAATATGTAGCTCATCAATAGCTCAGATGATTTCAAGTCCTTTGAATCGAGTTAATTCCAACTCCACATCGATGACAGTGAGCCCGTCTGCCAGTCCTCTCAACTTATCAGTCAATGGATCGACTAATGAATCGAAGCAAATACAGAGCAGGCCTTCACTAAACTCAAGTAGTATTAGAAGTATTGACGAAAACTTATGTAAAGACATATCGATTCCTAATTTTGATTCTCGAAACTCAAGTATAGTCGCGCTCCGCCTCAGAGCCAAAGAACACGTAGAGCTCATCAATCAAAGCCTAACTATTGTATAATATTGTAAATCAAAGGCATTTTTGTCGATCTATTTATTTATTTACACTTAATGTACATTTTTAATGAGAAAATACTTCAATTCAAACAATGCAATCAAATGTTCATTCAATTTGACTTTCGGTACATTAATATTATTGATCCTTTGATGAGAAAATAAAATTCAAATTATAGTGCAATCAATTTGTGAGAATTTAATGTTCCTTTCGTTCAGGAAATGAAATTCAGAGAAATTAAGCGAAATTATGCAAATTTGTTGCAACAAACGTTTGGTTATAGCACTGACTCTAATAATAAGTCCATTTCCATTCATTTGGTGTGCAATACATTTGACTAAACTTCTGGTCTCATCACTACCTCTCATCCGAATTAGACAAATACACAATTAAAAACGAGACTCACTGTTTGAATAAGGCTTATATTGCAGTCATAGTTGTCTGACAAAATCGCACAGTGCAGCACTGCACACTGTACAGCGCTGTAGAGCACTGTAAGGCTGAGCTGAGCTCTCAATTTTTCTATTGTAGAATTTTCATTTCCGCAGAACTTAACGAAACGCTCATATATTAACTGAAGTGAAAACACTCTCAACTGTTATTGAAAAATGAAGCCTTTAGGCCAACAAAAATAGAAAAAGCCTTACATCGAATCTACTCTATAGGGCTATCACTACTACCAGTTCTATCATCACAAATATAAACATCAAGACTTTTTTAAGCGTTCAATTTATAGATAATGGCCTTTTATATGTGATTTAGTTGAGTCAACTCTACTTAATACAATTGAGAACTAAATTCAATTATCGGCAACACTGGTGTTCAGCACTGGTGTACCTGTTGTTCGAATCACTTCTCACAGCGATTGGGGAGAAATTCACGCTATTATTAGTCTATGTATTATTCAGTTATTAAATTATATTACTTTCAATTGAATTCAATTTAATGCAAACACAAAGAGGACTAAAAGATTCACAATTTTTCGATTGCTTTGCTCTCAAAGCGCTTTCAAATGCAATTTTCGGCACTTTTTGGGCATTATTTTTAAAACATTCAATAATAATGATATTCATGTATTTAAGCGATAAAATGTTAAATTTTGATCAAATTGATTGTCTAAGCAGTTGTTTCGATTCAATTTCGATCAAATCTCTTACAAACTTTACACTAAATTTGATTTCTTTGCAATTTTTGAGTTTGAAAAATGTTTTTCAAATATTTTCATCTCATGAATGTTTCATTTTTTTGTGAACTTTCAGTGCACTTTCAATGCACACACGACGTGAGCCCTCCAAAGCCGCCACAGCTCTCGCATGAAGTCGATTGAAGAGTCCGTTTATTTAAAGTTTATGTAACAATTGAGATGATTATAATCCGGTCGGGTTTGACATTATATTTAGCACAGTTTGGAGTCTAAGCTCGCAATTGGATGAGGATTTGTCTCTCATTTAATGACACCTGTCTATTATGGCCATTATGTTTGTATTCACACTATTATTACGCAGTATTTTAAATGACTTAACATTAGTCCGAACCTCACATTTCCAATGAATTAGAATGAGTTGAGAGGCGTTTCTGTTCATAATATTTGCCATTATTTCTTATATTTAGCGTTCATTTAATAATCGCGATCTGTGTTTAACTTTAATGGATTTGAATTTAGTATTTCATAAACTTTTATCGCTTTGATCAGCAAAATAGTGAGCTTTCAATGAATGCTAACTAAGTGTAACCTAGTCTAAACTAGTCGTAAGGGCAGTGCATTACAATTGATTTAAGTCTGGTATAGTTTAAAGGCTCGGATGTCATTTATTGTAGAGAATAGAGCAAAACATTCTTGAATTGGTGGCACTCTTTGCCGGAATCAACGATCTGGAAAAAGCGGATTATACTATATATGGGAAGATAGACTCAAAGACCTTCTGTCGCTTCGATCACTCAGTTTATAGCCTTATCCACTTCATAACTCACAAAGAAATGCAGAGCACAGACATAGCCTTACGCCTAACAAGTAGTGCATCAGTTGTATTGAACATTAGAAGCCAAGAGTGTAAGACCAACAAATTGAGGGCCATTTACGCGTCTTGTAGTTGAGCCTTAAATGCGATGTATTGGCGCCGCCACACATCCATTGATGCATCACTTAATCTATTCTCGTTTGAAGAGCACAAGAATGTCTCCAATGTTGTCAGTGCTGTAAATACTGTTTACACCTTTTATATTAGAAGAATAGGTCGCGATTTTCCCACTACAACACCGGCCATAGTCTGTGCTATAAATAATCAATAGATTGTTAGTGTGTTTGTCGTCACTCTGTTCTCAATTGGTTTGAATTAAATTTTGGTTTCAATCAAATTAATCCAATTTATCGATAAGTTATGAGAACTTCTTTTTAGTTCTAATATGGGGTTAACTATGAGTTGTATAATACAAATAAAGTGAACACAAATCGAGATAAATATCTAATTTATAATTCGAGTAAATATTTGCGTACTTTTAATCAATTTCGTGTTAGGCTCAGCGCACACATACACACACTCAGACTGAGTTCTGAACGGCACAGAATTAGTGATATTATATGGTATATACTTTCGATATTGAGTTCGTCTTTTGTATAAATTTATAAAATGACGCGAATTTGGACTCAAATATTGATTTAAGCCGGAAGTCCACCGAATACTTTGTTTAAGGTTTTGATGGGTGATCCAAGTGAGGGCTATATAATTCTGGGAACACTTGAATGGCGTTTTGCGCACAACTGAGCGCCTAATGAAACGTATATTCTTTCGTATATTTCTCATCACTTTTCATCAATTGGTTTGCATTAGTGAAGGCAAAACTCATCGCATCTTTCATTCACTGTTCTCTCTATAATAGGAGCCCTTTCATGCCTGGCTGAGGATTTACATTGCCAACACCGTCAGTGCTGCGAAATTGAATTGTGCCACTCATCTGATCTGAACTCAACTAAACTGAATGTTTTTCTGAAACCTTATTCTCTATTCTTTGCGACACAACTCATGAGTTAACGTTTCTCAAAGAATATACACACTATGACTGTTGTCGTATAACTGGCCCTAAAGTACAGCACTTTCGCCATACAATCATATTCTCAAGAGTTATGTTGTTATTGAATGAGACATCACATCGTTGTTTGCTATGTCTCTCTCACTCCTCTCACATCGCATCCAATATAAGCGACAGAACATCACATCTGACAACAATTCTCTCTACTTCTCCTAATTTGAACCAAACTTACTTATTATTAATATATGATTAATGAAATTTTGTCGCAAAAAACGATAAAATAATTGAATAAAAATGTTTTATTGGGATTTAGTCGCATATTATACTACATATAAAATGACATTAAAATATAATTTGTTTCTAATTTGCGTCGATTGACGGCTAAGATATTACTGTACTATAGTTTGAATGAATTGATTTGTTGTGTAGTTTTGGTATTAATTGTAAATTAGAAACACTGAGAATTAATTCAAACAGATTTGTACAAAATGATTGACTCACACAATAATGTACTTCAATTGTATTTATGTAAAACTACTGAAGCACTAGTAGTGCTCTTCTAATCCTCTGCTCATTTAATCCCCTGTTTATTATCAACAGTACAGACTTAAGGAAGAGTACATTCATATCGTGTGAATAAATGAAGAGATTTTATTTATTGAGTCCTTTCTATAATCAATTCTAAAGCAAACAATCGGTTGAAAAGAGTTGAGAGTTTAGACAACTTTATTACTGTAATTACACTCAACTCGACTACAGTTCGACACATTCTGTGTGACAATGCACTGGAATTAAGCCTTTTTAGGCAAACGATCGCTGCCTTCACTAACACTCTGCTCTTTATTAGATTTATTTTCGCTATTCTGAGTGTCCGAACTGCACGGGTATGAATGCTGGTGATGCTGTGCTGTCTGACGTAAGATCTCAAGCATCGACTGTTGCTGTTGAACACCAGGATATTGTATATGATTTGAATGGATTAATGGGGCGCTCGTCTCACTGGACTTCAATGAGTGCAGAGCAGTCGGACTAAGTCGTCCCAACTGACTCCCATTTGATCCGTTTGGCCACAACTGTAGCATATATGCCGATAAAAGAGCAGAACTCCATGGGTTCACCATTTGTTTGGGCAACGAATTGGTTTGAGAAAAATTCAGGGAACCCGAGTGTAGTGATGAGGACAGTGACGGTGATGCCAATGGGCCGTGACTCAGGTTCAGCGAATTCCACAGGTTATCTCCCATTCGACTATTTATTGCACCTATCTGATGTATTGGAGGCGAACCCATCGGAGATTGAAGTAGTGCCGAAGGACTCAAATAAAAGAAATCATTGTTTCGGATAATATTTGAATCAAAATTGTTGTTCAAATTAACAGAATGTTGACTTGGATTTGAGCCATTCATATATGGTGGAGGGCTGTCCCGACCCAAAGCTTTTTCTCTTTTACGCCATTTGGCACTAATTCAATGAAAAATTCAATTATTTTAATGAATTACTGCATCGAATATAAATAGCAATTTTACCGTCGATTCTGAAACCAAACCTATAAATAAAAATAAAAAAAGGAAAAAAATTAATTTATTTAATCATTTAATTTCGTTTTCTATCAATAATTTGGTTGAAAATAAAAAAAATCTTCAATAATAACATCACTAATAGAATCACATTTTGATTGTGAATACATCCTATTCTTGTCTGATGTTCAATAGTAGATCCAACTAATCAACTTAAACATCAATTGAATAAGCTACTTTATTTTAGATTTCCATGTGACTAGTTTTAAACAAAATTCTGTTAATTAGATAAAATTATCAAGATAATTATTTTCGAGTTGAGAATTTGTTCAAAAAAGTACATAAAATTAATGAGATTTTGAATTTATGTTTCGGCAAAACCTATTTTCAAAGGTTTGATCTGATTCTCAAATTCATTAAAGAATTGATTCAATCTTTAAAAATGAGTTAAATTCCGGAAATTTATTGTCTGAGAGTTGTTTTTAATGATTAGAATTTTATTCTAAGAATATTCTCTGTTAATAAGTAAATTAATTGATAAGAGATAAGTCGTTTATTTTTATTATATTATATTTAAAGCTCATTATTCAGACTTTCAATTAATTCGATGTAAAATATGAAAAACATTTCAATTAATTAGTCTAACGATTAGAGATATATTCTCTTCTGCAATATTTTAATGATTTGATACGAATTTTATTTGAAGCCTAATTCTTTGGAGAGATGAGCAAGCTATCAGATGTAGCTTATAAAATGCACTTATTTCATAAATAACTTGAAAATTGTTTCTTGTCTATTGGGGTTAGATAATGGAATAGATGATTTGAAACTAGAAGTTAATTAAAATAAAAAATAACTTATCAAATTACATCTTGCAGACACTAGAATTACTTTAAGCACAAAAACAAATTATTGGCTGATTTACTAAAGTTTTTAGTGAAACTAAAAAACTAAAATCTGATATAATATGAGAGAAATCAATGAAGTCTTTTGAGAAACAAATAACTACTGTATTAGATACTATTATATGAAGCATAGGATTAAAAGATTTCAAATGACTCACTAATAGCTATAGTGTAGAGAATTGCGATTTTTATTCTATATATTAAGAACTGGTACATCTCTGAGCGGCTTAAAAATTGCTTTCACTAATTGGCAAAGCAATAGATCATTGCATTTGCTTCAATCCAAATATGTTTCGCTATATTATCGAAACTAAAACAAATAAAACATTTCATATTCGTTTGTATGATCTATATTGTGTAACTCACCAATCAATTACATCAAAACAATAAATTTCAATTCAATTTAGTTCTAAAGATTTGCAAAATTATTTCTTAAAAACTTAAACAAACAATTCCTCCAATTATTGCTTTGAATCATAAATATAGATGCAATTCAAAACTCGATAACACAACTATTGAAGCTAGGACACGTAATACCTCACTAATGATCACAAAAATTACTGATTGTATTCGAATCGCTGTCTTATGAATTGATTATTGAAATTCATTCAAAATATTCAGAAGGAGTCCAAAGCCTACACCTTTCAGTTTAAGCTCAAAATTGCATCATTAGAGTAAAGCATACTTTTGTTAAAAGTGAATTTAAGATGTATTCATAATTAATATAAATGCGAAAACAACAAGTTGCAATATTGATTCAGACTGCTGGTTATAATTGAAATTATCTCCTCAATTCAACTTGTTCATTTCTCACAACATTGAAACTTAATGAATAGAAGCATCAAAAAGACTGACCTGTACTCTGGCTTCACTCAAGTCAAGTCTGAGCGCTAACTCTTCCCGTGTGAAGACATCCGGATATTGAGTCTAAAGAATCAAACATTCGTTTAGAAAATCCAAAGATTTGATGAAATGAATACTTTTTCGAAAGCCCTCTCCAATTGATGCAATTGATATGTTGTGAATGTGGTTCTGCTTCTCCTAATTTTTCGAGGTCTCTCCAAATCATTACATCGATCGATATCTTCACTTTCTTCTTCATTCGCTTCAGAAGTCGAGTCGTTTCCTTTATTAGACTTATCTCTTGCACTGAATTCATCGTCTGATAGGAAGATATGAATCAGTGGCTAATCATTTGATTTAAGAACATTTGGTTTTTGAACTCAACAAACAATTCTTTGAAAAGTCGACAATATTTTTGTTTTTGTTTTGTTAACTGTTTTTCAATTCAGAAAAATAGAATCTTTTTTATCCCTCTTCGATAATATTAATTAGTAAAACTTGAAAATGCCTTGAAACTTATTTTTTAAATTATTTTAATGATCTCATGCTTTTATCAATGGTTAAAAATATAATTAAACATTTGATTTATTTGAAAATTTTAACAAATTATGTTGACAATATTTTATAATAACATCAATCCTGTTATCTAGTCTAAATTAGTTTATTAAAAAGCTGCTTGGAAAGTACGGAGTATTTTATAACATATGATTCTAGCAAGTAGAATTGTATCCAAATGCATATTAGATTAAAACTAAAAACCGAAATAACAGCGATGTGGAAGGTGCCTGGCTGCAGGGGTCTAGAGGGTAATTTTCATTTTCAATGCCAGAGGGGGTTGAGGGGTAAGTTAGGCATTTTAAATTTTATTTATTACATCTTGTTTTTTCACCTAAAACAGGGATGGCCAAGTTCCATGGGGTCTAGATGGGGGTCTAGCCCGGATGATGACCGAAAATTTCTAGGGGGGGGGCTATACCTGTAATGCTAACTTTTGACAAAATTTTAGAGGGGGGGGGGGGGGTTAAAACTCATCGGATTTGATTGACAATTTTTGGCTCTAAAGGGGTAAGGTCTACCCCTTCCCTTGGCCATCCCTGCACCCAAAACCTAACCCAAAATGTGCATAAATCTAGTTTAAAAGCCGAAAATCGCAGATTCTTTGACAAAAGCTGTCTTGTTGAAATATAATCATATCTTGTTCATAACTAAAATAAGACTTCCTATTCATATAAAGAGTGATTTAATCTCTTTTATCGAAGTGATGGATCATTTTGAAAATTGATTATTTAAATAAATGGAGTAAAGAGATTACCTGTGAATTCATGACTGGGAGAGCATTTGATTGGGTTTTTGTCGAAATGTGAGAAATCCTGTTTTGGAATGCTGTGTATCTGATGTCCAGTCTTTACATGTCTTCCGCTATTAAGCAACTGTTCGATACAGAACACTGAGGAACGGGATGAAATGGGATGAGTGCTCTTCAATGATACGCTATCATCTGATTTACACATCACTTGCTTTTTATTGGCATTAATAGCATTTAAATTATGATTAATTAAATCATTTGAGTCAACGCTGGGAGACATCATTGCTTTGTGTCAAACAAATCAATTAAAAGTCGAGATATTTGACAAAACTTCGATGAATTCAAATGAGAGTTCAAAGAGAGAAGTGATTTATTAAAAGTATTTCATTTTGTAGTTCTTCTCATCCTTTCTGTTGAGTGCTTTAAAAAGCAATGAAATGGAAATCGATTTTATTAGAGTTAAGTTGAATCTCAAAGTTTTGTTGATGTGATGAGTAATAAGTTATATAAACTGAATATAAAAGGCACAGACAGTCAGTCAGTAAAGATTTGGATGACTTGGATGTGAGCGCAAACATTTGTGTTACTCAAAGAAAAGATAAAATCATTGCATTCGGAATGTCTTCACATTTATATAAACTACTTGTTTGGCATTCAAGCCATCAGTAAAGGACCACAAAAAACTTTTCAATTTATTTACTAGACAATTTATATAAATCACATTCACTCAGCAATTCCTTTGCATTTTTCAATTGGTTTTTGCGCGAAATGATGAAAATCGAGTTTACATCAATCCTGTGCTAACAGAGAGTGACAGCTCTGGAGCCGTTCCAACCAATGGCGCGATCACTGGTCGATGTGTTTGTATGCAATGCATATAATAGACATATTACACAATGGACTAAATATCCCGTTAACACAATTAGCTCCCAATACAAATAGCACTTCTGGGAAGGAACTCACAATATTTTAATGAAATGCGGCTCAACTCGCAATCCATACCAATGATTGGTCCTCTGGTCTACGCCTACAGTATTATTCGAGTTTGTCTTCGCCTCAGATCGATAGACAAGACTTCATCTCAACTCTTACTCTCTATTCACTTATATATTAACTTATTTTCTTTGACTGCTTTTCGTTCGCTCGCCTTTCCTTTAAGCCCTCCAACCCTTTACAGCGGAGGCATCAATGGGACACTCTTTCTGACGCTAATCCTTAAAATATGTACAAAAAGAAAATTGACGCCAAAATATGTTTTGCTTCTAAAAGCAAAAAACATAATTATTTGTCACACTCTGACCCAACATTTGTTAGAGTTAGTCAACATTTAAGACATCACCAAACAGTTCCTCAAATAGATAAATGTAAAGAAAATGCCAAAGATTTAAGAAAACAAATCAATAGTTTGTTAAATAACTTTCGGAAAAGGTTTAGAAAGTGTGCTCTAATCTGTTTCATAAGTAAAGTATCGAATAGATGTTCGTCTCGTTTGATGAGTAAATCGACTTCAAAGAGATAATCATTTATTTATTTTGAGTCAAATGTCAAATGAAAATAAAAACTAATTGACTTTTTGAGCGAAATCAAACAAATCTAAAAAAAATCAATCAGTTTATTGAATGTAATTTAATAGAAAATTCTTTCAAGATAATAATGATAATGAGTAAAAATACGTTGTATACAACTTTGGGGTAATTTAATGAAAAGTTTTCGATTGAATTCATTAGAAGCTATTGAATAGACTTTAATGAGATTTTTAAAACCAAATAAGAAAAGTAAATAAAGTACTCGTTATTTGAGTTCATTACAAATTGCTTTATTCGTTATAATTAGATCTTAAGCCATAACAATACAAACATTCAGTTAAGACGGGTATAGAAATTAGTTATTAACCATTTCCCACACTTTGCAGGTATACTATATATTATTGTCGAGCCTAAGATTCTGTCACTGAATTTTAGGAACTGTTCGGTTCCTTTTAAGCCAGTAATAGACTATTAGCTCTAAAAGTACTAATTATCCGCTATATTGAGTCCTAACACAAGTCAATAGAATGTCTGAATGGCTGTCCATTGAATGAATTCTATTATTAAGGGTGTGCAGAACTGCTATTAGATATCTGTTTATCTTTGCATATAATACAATGTAATACTGAATTGAGTTTGGATTTGATGTATGAAAATGATTAGCAAATAAATAGAAAAATAGAGTTACAACACAATAGTGGGGCAGATGTCCGATCACTACATATAAAAAGCAACTGAAGACAAATCACAGATACAACACATTCATTGCTGAGATGGAGCATAGAGCAGGTGCACTGTTGTGTGAAGCTGTGCCCCACTGTCTGTCAGTGCCCAACAGTTTTACGAATAAAAGTAACTTATTTTTTCACTTTAGAATACACTGATTATTCTTTAGCTCAAAATTGGTTACGTTTTGAATAACATGCAAAATGGGGATTATTTGGTTTTGGGATTATCGCCCATTCAATGGATAGATTCACTCGCATTGAATGCCCAAAATTAAAGGATTTCAGGTCAGCATAATATTACAGCTTTTGTGACCTCAAAAATGAAGTTATTTTCCTCCGGTTCTCCCGCTGTGTCTTTAAAATAAGCTCAAGTACTCGGACTACAATTTATCAATGGGACAGCACTCGACTCGAACCGCGTTCAATCAAATAATATTGAAGTGAAGTAAGGAATAAAACAAATCATATGAACACAAATGCATTGTATTTGCATTATATTCGAAGTCATTCTCTCATAAATTGAATTCAAAAATAAAATTCTGAATCTTTTGATTTGCAACTCTTATGAATGAATGCATGAATTGTATGTATGAATACATTTTATACACAATTTATACAATTTTTACAAATATATACAATTTTGAAATAATACAAACCAATTATGATTTTAACGATTGGTCACAAATACGAACCAATTTTGAATTCCCTTCAAAAGCGTCCAAATGATTGAAATCTGAATTTGATATAAACTTTTGAAAAGATTTAAGTGAAAGATATTGTGGACATACAGTGATTCACATTAATCGAATTCTCCATCAAATCAAATAAATTGAGTTTTATTTAAGTAATAGTTTGGCAAAAGTTTAATTTAGTTGGGCTTAACTTAAGAGAGTGTGAGTGTGTGCTAATGCTGTGCTCTTGACTGTGCGCTAATGCAATATATATTTATATGCATTTTCTGTTATAATATCGGAATCAATCGGATGGTCTCACAGATAGTGTCGGAGTTGAACACAAGAGCCGTGCTATTGGTGATGGCCTTAAGGCACTCATAGGCAGTCATATAGCTCTTCATTCATATTAGTCTTCCTATAATATGGTGAAAAACCACCGAAATTATGTTTACCGATCCTCTCGTAAAGAGCAGTATTACTCGAATTTTGCTTACCTAACATCGCTTAGAGCTTTATGAACTAACACAAGTGTTGCACATTCACTACAAGTGACGGCACAGGCATTCGATGAAGCGTTCAATTTGGGATTCACTCAATACTTGGCTTTCACTGCATTTATTGATTTATTTATTACTTTTCATTACTTGAAGTTATTCGAGTGTATAAAGAGATTAAAGCTTTATATGAGACTCAAATCTTTTATACAAACTCATAGAATATTACAAATATATTATTCAATGAAAATGTGAGGAATTGTGAGCACAAAATCTAATTTTTGCTAAATTTGAGTCAACTTTTCCAAAAAGAGGCGATTTTTACAATTTTTGTCGCCGTTTGTGACATATGACAAATGCAGACAAATTTGTTTGGAAAGGCTTTTGTGTTATTGCGTTACGAATCCATTCCTCTCGTTATTACATAAGAGTCGACTAATAATGAGATAAATCGAAAGATTGCTTTTTGTTACTTTCATACAGAAGTAGGCATTGAAAGCACTGAAAGTGAAAGCAATTATATTTGTCTTTAGAAACCTCTAACCCATACTTTCCTCCATTCTCTCCAATGAGATTCAAGAAATCTAATTATTCTTTCCAATGTGTGTTTGTCCTGACATTCAATCCCTGAGCGATCGGATAAATCTACCGCTAATGAGCGCATCACTCATACGGTTATACTCTTTTGTCGAATTGAATCGCGAATAATATAAAAGCGTTATTTTATTGAATAATAAAAGTAAAACTCAACTAAACTCCTAATTTGCTTCACAGCACAGCATAATTACACTCAATTTGGAGCTCAATATACATACAAAACACATACATATAATCTAATGCTTTCAAAAGTAAAATAAAAAGTATAGAAAACTTTAATTCAAATTTAATGAATCGTTGATTTAATCCTATATATAATCAAAGTCTTTAATAAAAAGAAAACAGAATATAAAGACATTTAATTAAAATTCAAATCAATTTTGTTTATTAAGACGGAGACAATCGATACGAATAATCAAATATCTGGAGAATGGCTATCATTGAAGACAACATTCCTAATATTGCTATCGTTTGAGGGGACAGTTTTGTCTGTCCTAATGATGACATCGGTATCCAAATGTCGCAAAAGTTCTTTAAGGCATCGATGCATACATTCTTGTGTTTTATAAACCATTCCATTGTTCTCAACAACTGATTATCAGAAGTGGTGATAGGAATGACATCAATGCGAGACGAATGACCGAAATAATGCTTTTGTCCAGAGTTCGGACAGCCATTGAGTTTAAGCAAATTTATAATCTCATAGATATCTCTCATTAGATTCAGTGAAATCGAGTACAACCAAAACTTATTACTCCATTCAGACCACCGGTTCTTATCAACGTTAAGAAGCCCTACTCTTCCAAACCATAGCATATGATCGCACAGTAGGTATAGAGAGGATGCGATGCGCGAAAATGTCAGACTTAGACGTAGTGTTGGGTCCGGCAAATGCATGGTTTGCATCGCAGAGTGCATCACATCTATACAACGGCCCAGTCTTAGCACTAATTGTTTACAAATTATTAATCATTTCATTTAAGAACTAAATTAAGAGACAAAAGTAATGCGAAACTATTGGAGCAAATGATAAACTCCAGTGTTTTGCAGGAAAGTGTCATTTAATGATTGACTCAACTTATTTCTCACATGAATTAAGAAATGAAAATACAACTCATTGAAAAATGAAGATTTTTAAATGTTCCTGTTAAATATCACTTTAACACTAGAATGGCCTGCATACTTTACAACCTTAGATAGTCAGTTTTAGTCATTTTTGAATTTTCATAAAAGCAATATGGCATAAAAATGAAGAAATGTCAAAATGTAATTCCCATTTGTTTTATTGTAATTAACAAAAATATAATGAAAGTGTCATTTTGTGCCATTCTCTCCATTCTAGTGCTAATCATTTATTTTCTTCTCAAATTAAAATAAAAATTGAGATACTCAATGTAAGATTGCTTGCTTATTGCTTGCTTAACTATCAATTAATCAAATACCTTCAAAAAATTGGTTTACAAATGCATGCATGCTCAATTTAATAAAAGTGGACCGATTCAAGCGTTTACTCTGATGACAATTGTGATCTTTGACAATAAATAAATCATTAAATTAAAAGAATACAAACATTTTCGCGAAAAACTGAAGTTATTTTCCAGGTCTCGAAATTTGTTGATTGAATCGGCATTTCGTCGATATTTGTCGAGTAGTGACCAAATCAAACGACAACTGAATTGACACAAACTTTTAAAAAAATAATTAGATTTTTGGCCAAATTCTGCTCAAATGAATGAATTACCGAAATAATTTGTCTCGTCCTGTGGTCTGTGCATTGAATCTAATTATCGATTCCATGTTATAATTCATTGACAATTGAAATACAATCAACGCAATTAATTTAGAGATAATGAGTAACTGTTGGTGACCCAGTTGCAAAAATGACAAAAAACCCAATTATTATGTTTTAGGAAATGTTTTGCCTCACATCAAAAACGATTGTTACGACCAAATACTTGATTTACTGTTTTAAACTCTCAATTAAATGAATCAAAATAAACAATAATTTACTAAATGTTTGATTGTATTAAACGATTGATATTAGCGTCAAAAGTGAATCCAATAATGAATTAAATGCCACAAAATGTAAACAATGTATGAATAGAGCGCTTCGTTTGTCAGCCGTCGTAACGTAACACATGTCAAACACATGTTTTGTCTGAAGCTTTTTAAAAATGTTTAGTTTTCTGTTTGATTAAACTTAAATTAAATAATTATTTTTAATTGAATTTGTGATAATCAGATAAAATGAGATTCGCGTATAAGTTCGGGAATGTTTTGGGTTCGGTTTACAGTTCGGGAACGCTTCAGTTTTTTGCTGACGGCAATCGTCTCATAAGTCCCGTCGGAAACAAACTATTAATTTATGATTTGAAGAGAAATAAAAGCGAAGCACTCGATCTTCAGCTCCAATACAATGTGGCGAATGTCTCGTTGAGTCCTAACGGATCACTACTTTTGGTGTCCACAGAAAAAACTCAACTCTATGTCATTTCAATGATATCGGCAACAATTTTAATGAGAAAAGATTTCAAACAAATTGGAGAAAAGATAAATGATTTAAAGTTTAGTTCCGACGGAAAATATTACGCGGTTTGCGGTGCTGACCAGGTTTTGGTATATCTGACGCCTGGTTTCACATTTAAAGGCGTCGGTCGACAACTCTCGAGATTCAAAATTCATCGAATAATTAAATCGAGTTTCGATGAGACCACTTGTTTGTCCTGGAGTTTAGACTCTAAGCTATTAATGGTCGGCAGTCGAGACTTTGTTATCAAAGTCTATCCAATCGATCGAAACCTGAAAAACATCGCTCAGTCGGTGACACTTAGTGGACATACGGACACAATTGTGTCGCTTTTCTTCGCAAATAATTGTCCGAATGAATTGGATATCTATAGTGTGAGCCGAAACGGACAGCTCTTTATCTGGAAATCAAATTTTGAAACTTATGAGGAGTTTTCTACTAATTCTTCAAATGAAGACATCGAACCATTGAATTACACAAAAGAGAAGAAACATTTCTTTAGTACAGATTTGCAGAAGGCTTATGCCTCGTTACGTTTGACGACATCCCAATACAATCACAAATCAAAGCTCTTGATAGCCGGCTTCAGTAATGGTTCTTTCATGTTGTATGAAATGCCAGACATAACTTTGATTCATTCGCTCCAATTATCAAACAACGGTCCCATAACTAGCATTGCAATCAACACAACCGGACAGTGGATAGCAATCGGTTCTGCTGTCAGTTCGGGAAATAAGTTTGATATCGAAGATGGAGTGAGTACTGAATCGCAGTTAATTGTGTGGGAGTGGGAGAGTGAGTCTTTCATTTTGAAACAATCTGGTTACTCAACCGGATTCACTAATATCACTGAAAGTATCGCTTATTCACCCGATGCCACAATGTTGGCCAGTGGTGGCTCCGATGGAAAGATCAAGATATGGAATACATTCAACGGATTTTGTATTTCAACATTTGCTGAACATAAAGGACCCGTCACTGCATTAGAATTTGTTCCAGGGAAGAATGGCAAAGTCCTAATCTCCGCCTCATTGGACGGAACTGTCAAAGCATTTGATTTGAATCGATACAGAAATTTTAGAACTTTGTCGGCGCCCTCTGAATCAAAACCAGCACAATTCATAAGTCTAGCTGTCGATCAGTTAGGAGGGGACTTCATAGCATGTGGATCTCATAATTTGTTTGAAATATTCTTATGGTCATTACAAACTGGAAGACTACTGGAATGTTTAGCCGGTTAGTTGTCTGTTGACACCATTTCCTATTGATTTTCAAAATATATTCCTTTTATTCATTATTCAAAACAAAGGACACGAATCCCCGGTTTCCGGTTTGAAGTTTTCACCAATAACAAATACTTTGGTTTCATGTTCTTGGGATCGAACGGTTCGGATTTGGGATCTGTTCGAAGGCTCGAAATGCACCCGAGAACTAATCCAATTGGGAAGCGATGCCCTCGCGATTGCCTTCAGAAGCGATGGTCACCAGTTCGCAGTGTCTACTCTTAGCGGTGATATTCTCTTCTTTGATCCTCATTCGGCCGAACAAATGGGGGTCGGAATAGAAGGAAAGAATGATTTGGGTACTTCTCATTACGAAAAAGAGATAGTAAGCGATAAGAATAAGTATTTTTCAACTCTTCACTACTCGATTGATGGTTGTTATATTATGGCCGGGGGTAAATCAAAACATATCTGCATTTATCACGTGATGGAAAAACTATTGGTCAAGAAGTTTACGATTACTTTTAATCTATCGATGGACGGCCTCTTTGACTACATTAGTTCCCGAAAGATATCAGAATTTGGTTTTAACCTCTCTGTCATCAAAGAAAGGGACCAGGAGTCAGCTTTCGCTCCAATATCTCTGCCCGGAGTCGCCAAAAATGACTTCAGCGACCGATCAGTGAATCCAATTATTGCTGTCTTTGATTTAAAATTCTCGCCAACAATGAGGACATTTACCTTCGCGTCAACCGAAGGAATAATGATCTATACTTTAGATAACTCGACTGCATTTGATCCCTACCAACTCGAGACCGACATTACGCCGATGTCGTGCCGAACACTCCTCGAATCCAATAATTTTTGTGATTCATTAATGCAAGCATTGAAACTGAATGACCAAAAACTGATTGAAGAAGTCATCGAAAGAGTTCCGGTCGAAGAAATAAAATTGATTTCTTCCACATTTCCCTTCGTATACGTTGACAAATGTTTACGAGCGCTGGCCGTTGGGCTCGACTCCACACAACATATAGAGTTCTATTTAAATTGGTGCCAGACACTTCTCTATCAGAACGGGACAGCTCTCAAATGTAACAGTAATGTCGAAGTGATAGCTCCCACTCTTAGACTTCTTCAGCAAAACCTTAGCAGACATTTCGAAAATCTGAGTAAAGTTTGTGAACATAACAAATATATGTTACGTCTGATTGAAGTATTGTCCGCTCATTACAAGACCGAAGAGATCCACACCGATGAAGATGAAGACATGTCAGGAAAGAGTGATCACGAGGATAATGAGCATCAGGAGAGTGACGCCCATCGTTTTCAAGATCAAAAATCAGACTCTGACTAAACTCTTACGATATGTTGACTCCAAAAATGATTCAATATTTGAGTTAATTGAGTGAAAGCCTTGACTTTATTACTATAAAGACCTGAAATTTTGAAAAACTGACGAAACATTGACTTAAAATTACAACTTATTTGTGGCGCAAAACAAACGTAACTCTTATGTAATACTAATCATATGAAAAGTAAAAAAATTTGATTTTTACTCGTTTAAATCTCTGTTAAGATAATTGAATAGGTTGAATTTCTATAAAATGTGAATCATTTGTATTTTGTATACCAAAGGGTTGAATGTTTGGTAACAGAAAAGTTGTAAAATTGCAGCAAAATATAGGAAACGATATATCGATAGTAGTGTTATATCGATAATAAACGTGTTGTCAATAAAAATGTGAAACAAACCAAACAACAAATCCGAAGGAATTCAATGCAAACACAACTCCGACTCAAATTCAGACGCATTTTAATTGTTGTTATCGTTTAATATTAATTAACAAACTTTTCATTTAATTAAATGAATTTCAATGAATACACACTTTGGGCCCAAATGTCCGCATATTTAACGAATCGCTTTTCATTTAATTGTTTACTCATTTTTTCCAAATATTGCGAAAGCATTGAAATTGAGTTCAAATTATGAGTTAAATATTGACTCGACTTAAGTGACCGAAACACTAAATTACAGATTATTTTTATCCAAAACCGTATATCAAATGCAAATGGATTTTCGTCTCATTTCAAACTACTCTTTGAGAAGTGATGCCTCCCTTCAGAAAGAGGTCAGAATTTTTTACATCAAAAACATATTTTACGATAATTTGGCGAAAATTGAAATTTTGCTGATTTTCTTCTAAACAAAAGACAATCGAATACTTCGAGCGATTAAAAAGCGATGAATTCGGGTGGAAGTTATGCGTCGATTGTCTTCTTTCGCCACAACTGGTGGACGAGTCGGCCGTTTTCTTTTGCCTACAAGTAATCGAAAACTATGTGAAGACGAGGTCAGTACCGGTTGTTATACTCATATTTCACTATTATTTGATGATATGAGTGACTCATTTGGGGAAAAACAGGTATTCGAGTGACGCCGACGAAAACCGTTTGTCGTTAAGACAATTCATATTTCAATGGTTTACTTCGAACCGATTCTCTTCTAATTATATATTAAACAAATTCGCATATATTGTGAATTCAGTCTTTTTGGTAGACTTTCCGCAACAAAAATGGAACACATTCTTCGCCGACATTTTAGGCGTTTGTCATAACAAACAAAATTGTGATCTATTTCTTCGTATTCTTTTGCAAATCAATGGCGATGTGGCCGACAGAGAAATACCTCGAAGTCATAAGGTTTGCGTCACTTATTATTTAGTTTTTATTTTGTTTAATGAATTTTTCTAAAATGATTTGAATTTAGGAAATGGAAAGAAATACTTTGATTAAGGATGTGATGAGAGAGACCTGTCTCATGGAACTGGCTCAGTTTTGGTTCAATATAATCGTAAGTTTGAATAATATTCGAGGTTTTGTCTAAAAGTTTTAATTATAGAATACATATCGCGATTCGAGTCCTGCGACTGTTTGTTTGTGTCTGGAAGTGATCGGTGCATATGTGGCGTGGATTGACATCAGTCTTATAACCAACGACTCAATTATGACTAATTTGTTTAATTTGTTTCCAAACGAAACATTCCGGTGTTCAGTGACGGACTGCTTTAATAGTATTCTTCATAAGGGAATGGATTCATTGGCCAAAACCCAACTCATCGAGCAATTCATGAACGTTGAATCAATTAAAGTGAAATTGAATGATATATTTGAATCGTCTCAACTGTACTCTAAAGTGAATGTAAACGAAGAGGACGGCCTCTTTGTTGTCAAGTTTTCTAAACTGATGAACACAATTGGCATCGAACTGATCGAAGCGTTTAAAAAATGTAAATCAAAGAACACTACAAATAACCCTCAAATAAATGGTAACTCTGCTGAAGATTTGCAGGCTATCACTTATATCTCGAGTGCTATTGAGTCAAAGTTTAACATTTTGTGCCAATTCCTGTCCCATAAAAACAATTTAGTGTCTCTTCAAATACATCCGTTCGCCAGAGAATACATACAATGGGCTAAAAATACCTTAACCAAAAAAGATAACAATCCAATAGAAAAGACATTAGAGGATAAGCTCTTAATATTTTTGCGAATTATTATTGAAAAGTGTAAATATCCAGTCGATCACGACTTTACTCTCGAAGAAGAGACTACTTTCGAAGAGTTCCGCAAATCATGTAAAGTGCTGTTCGATAACTTAATGCTTCTGAACTCTACGGTTGTCACAAACTCAATATGCACTCAACTGATCGAACCATTGCTAATGAATTGGAGAATGTCTGCCAACGCTTACACCTTCGCCGATGTGGAGATAGGCCTTTACTACTTCTATTTGATCGGCGAAAATCTGAATTTCCTGAACGATACGAAACGAATGGAACTTTTGCTTCAACTTCTAATCACATCTTCGATCTCTACTTATCCCCATTCTTGCACTCAATCTATTTATTTCGATCTAATTCTTAGATATGAGAAGTTTTTGGGCAATAATTTAAGTTATTTGGTGCCACAGATTTTGATTTCATTTCTCGACGAACGCGGCTTTAAGAACAGTAATCCCAAAATGAGGAGTAAAGTCGCGAATCTATTTAATAAGTTCGTCAAATCTCAGATTAAGTCCAAAGGCAATGACAAACAGCAGGCCTTCACTGAAGACATTCTTAAAAGATTGCAAGACTTTCTCAAACTTGATGTCATTCCTACCGATTCGGAGGAGTCGACAACCGGTCAATCTCTGGTCAATAAAAACAAGCGGTTAAGCATTTTCGACGAAATTCGATATTCGATTACAATTGAAGATCAATTGAATGTTTACGAAACGGCTTCGGTTCTGATTATTTCGAACCAAAATTTCGACATAAATCGAAAACAATATTTAATGAAAAGTCTATTAATTAAACCGATTTGGGATAAGTTCGAAGAAATTTGTGCTAAACTTTCAAATTTAATCAGTGCTCAAAATGGAAAACTCAATGACTCGAATGAGTCAATTGTCAAACAGTTCTGTAACCAAATCTCACATTTGATATCATTGGCCGCCCGGACCTCCAAAGCCTTCTCTAATGTTCAAACTATTAAATCAGTTGGACTTCAAGACATTTATTTGCAATCTTTTAATTTATTCGTTAAAGCTTTGAGTTTAGGTCTGAGCGAAGACCAAGTATTTGTCATTCAGTCTTCTTTACGCCAATTCTTGCACCGACTTATTGTATGCCTCGATGAAAGTGATATCGTTCCTCTACTTCCTGTGGCTATTCAAAGCCTTTTCCTATTTAACCAAGAGCTCAATGCAAAAACTCTTCAAGAGTTGGTTCCTCTCTTGAATCAAGTGGTGACAAAATTCAAGCACTCGTGGCTTTTCCAACGAGATTTGACGCCATTCTTCAAACAGATTTTTACGCCTTTGATTCTCTCCTTCTTCTCAGTTATCTCTCAATTGGTTAATAACGAGGAAAAGCTATCCATTCAAAAGTCATATTATACGTTATTAGCGGTTATGGTCACCAATAATATTATTGACCCTTTCCTACAAATCGGTATTTCACTTATCCTTTTGCGAGTCGTTATATCCATAATCGAATGCTTTTGTTCTTATTTCAGACGTGCCTTTAATGGAACAAATTCTAATGACTGTCTTTCAGGGATCAGTTGACTTTCCCGATGCGGTCACTCAAAGAATTTGTTTTCAGATATTACGGAAATTCGTGGAATTTTTCGGTAATGACTGTTACGCTAAGAACTTAATGTCTCCGATAATACTGAAAAGGGCTTATGTTTTGCTCTTATAAAGTGTTTTAGATATAAATATGAAAGTAATTTCTTACTTTTGACCACAAACTGTTGGTATGAGTTAGTATGACTCATACCAACAGTTTGTGGTCAACTGAGTTGTGGTCAAAAGTAAGAAATTACTTTCATATTTATAAATCATGTGCTCCTACAACTACCAAGATCTTAATTCAAAAATGTTTTAGATATGTTTTAGAGAACGTATTTTTAGTTCACTTTTAGATATTTGAGACATTTTGAGTCAAATGTATTTATATATAGAGTTAACAAAAAACTAATGTTTTGTTTACTTATAGGAAATTCGAGTCAAATGGCAGTGAATGAAACTGAAGGCAAACCTTCGCAGAATTCGGATAAACAGCTGAAGATTGGCAGCAATGAGTTGGCACAATTTATCTATAAATCTATAATCCCGGCCTGTTTTGTAGCCCCGATTCGCCACAATGAAGACATGCAATTAGTCAATGAATGTATTTTGTGTCTTAAAGCAGTTCAGTCAACTCGAGGAGTGTCAGAATTGTCTACATTTCTCTCAAATCAGTTTTTTCCGCAACATTTTCCCAATTATTCCAACTCTAGTGAACTGATCGAAGCTCTGGTCGGTAATGACCTAAAGATCACTAAACGGGCGCTAAAGATATTCTGTCAACAATTCAAACAACAGAATGATATCACATAACAAATAACTTTTGACATATTTTTATATAAATTTAATTTATATGCAATTCTATACAAATTTAATGATTTATATAAATGTTATTATTATTAAACAATAATTCGGTTTAACTATATTTATGTTACCAATGATTTGATGAAATATTTCTCCAAATTTAGGTTTTGTTTTGTAATTCTTTAAATAACTGTTGACTGAAATCGCATTTTGTATTGTTTTGTGTTTTTGTTTTTCTGTGCTTTAATTGGAGACAAAATACTAATAAAAAGTTATTTAAATATTTGAGGCATTAGTAATGATGTGACGTAACTCTTAGTCAGCCTTCAGCTCAAAATTGCAATAAGTTGTCAAATATGTGGCCCTGATTTGAAGGGAGCGGCGATTATAGCGCATCACTCACTCGAAGTTATCATTACTTATCTATAAACTAATATTTGACTCCCGACATATGGTCCGCCCAACAAATGACCGCACATTCAATAGACACATATCTCAGACACATTTCAAATCAATTTTTGTGTTTTTAATTTAAATTTTGATTTTTGTATCTGAAATGTTGTGAAGTGTGGAACAATTGACAGTTAACTGCCGTCGAGTTGTCCCCTCCCGTAACGTTGTCTATGAGTAATGGTTTCATTGGTTGAAAATAACACTATATTTGAATAACACGTTTGTCATAATTTAATGTTTGGATCAAAAATTGCGTACAAATAGTGTTTATTTATGTAAACAAATATTTAAATCGACACCAAATTTATTATCAAAATATTTGTTTACATTTCGTTTGACTTTGTTTTCAATTTATTAATAATTTGCGTTTCATTTGATTCAATCGACAATTCATTGAAACGGTATTTAAATAATTATCTCATTTTTTACGAATAATTTTGGGATTTGTTTTGTTTGGCGGACATCAGAACAGACATCAAATAACAAATGGAAAATAATATCTAAAAATAATGGATCGGATATTATCTGAGTTCATAACTCGGACCTCAACTGAGGCCGGATTCGCTCGCGATTTACTCGAATGTATGCCATTTCTCTTCGATTGTCTTTCAATTAAATATTACAATCAATTGTGTTTTCAGGTCATAACTGGGATCTGAAATCAGCTCTGAATGCATATTATGTGATGAAAGGACTGCTCAAAGAAGAAGATGAAGACGAAGAAGAAGAAAATGACTGCCATTCTCTCACTATAACTGCAAACAACCTGAAGATAAACAATTTTTTGATCAATTCTTTGGACAAAAGGTCGCGATTCGAGAGTTGTGCCCAAACGGTGACTATTAAATGCAATTCAGAGCCTTCGCTTTCGTCCCATTCGTCTGAGTGTTCGAACGATTCGTCCAACACTTCTTCGCCGTCAAAGTTAGCCATTTCTAAATCAGATGATTCACCCAATGATATGATCGATGACACCAATAAGAAGTTGAGTCGAGGCATCTCAAGAGCTACCGATAACGTAAACTTAGTGTCCAAAGCGCGCAATGAATTCGCACAAGACTTTAAGACATCGAGTCGTGGAAGTCGTCTCTTGAATACCAATAGTTTCCTCGAAACTCCTGATTTTACTTTCACTTTACCCGACCTTTCTATACATCCCGAAGACTTCAGACTATTTTTAGAACAGGATCTCATTGAAAAATCAACACTTGTCTCACTTGAGTCCGCCCAAAGACTAAATTGGTGGTCAGATGTCTGCCAGAAGTTGTGGCCTTTGGCCACCACCGGAGATGGCAATTGTCTACTGCACGCAGCCTCTTTAGGTGAGACCAGACTCCTCTTTGAATTGATTTAAATTTCCACAATCAATTTTAGGAATGTGGGGATTTCACGACAGACTACTTGTGCTGAGGAAAGCATTACACGCATTACTGTCTAACAGTTCATATACAGCAGCCTTTTATAGGCGATGGAAATGGCAGACATATTTCCAGAACTGCAAAACTGGGCTCATATTCTCAGGTGAATATCGCAATCATTTCTATAATTTTCTAAAAAACCATTTTTCAGAGAGTGAATGGCGCCAAGAATGGGATTGTCTGCTGAAAATGGCATCGACTGAACCCAGAGTTAGGGCACAAACTGACTATAAAAGTAGTGAAATGAATGGAGGAAAAAAGGATGAGCCGTTTGATGAAATCCAACCCCATGTCTACGAAAGTCTTGAAGAGATACATATCTTCGCTTTAGCTCATGTCTTACGACGACCTATTGTTGTAATCGCAGATACAATGCTTAAAGATATCACTGGTAATTCACATCTATTTAAAATTTAAAAAATATATAAATATACCATAAACATTACTTTAGGCGAAGCGTTCTTTCCTATTCCTTTCGGTGGGATATACCTGCCATTGGAGTGTCCGGACAACAATCTTATGAAGTCTCCCCTTTGTTTAACTTATGGTTAGTTGAATGAGACATTTAGATTGAATGTCTTCAATAATATAATGTATTTCCATCAGATGCGGCCCACTTCTCAGCACTAGTCTCAATGGACAAAGAAATACAATATGTAGATAATCACCCTTCGGGGCCACCGGCAGCCATACCTTTGGTTGATTTTGAGTATAATATACTTCCACTTCAGTTTGTTGTGGATCCGGGCGAAGAGGTTTTCCAGAAAGAGTTACCATTCAGCGAGGAAATGGTCGATCGCTTTACTCTTAGAAAAAGGGATAAACTAAAACTTTTGAACCAATACTTTGATATCACTTACATAAAGAACTTAATAAGAACTGAAACGCAGTTATCCTGTGCTAAGAAAACTGATAAAACAGTAAAACGAAACGCGAAAATGTCTGTCATTGAAAAGTCGCGAACACTTCCGAGTAGTTTCGAATCAGACGACAGTTCATCTGATGCTCCGTCGGCGTCAAGTGTGGGCGGAAGTGTTAGCAAAGCAAAGTCTTTCAGTACTAAAGCCGCAAAACAGTTATTAATGATAACCAAACACTTTGGATCACTCGGAAGAATGAGTAAAAGAATCAAGAAGAATTTAGGGACTTTTGCCAAGAGAGGGACTTCTTTCAGAAGTAAGAAAAGGAGATCGTCTTCAGAAAAATCGGTTTCTTCTGATCTGAAAACTAATCAAAATTGTAGTGATTTCAAGAATGATAACATTTGTGAACCGGATTCAAACAGTGTTTATAATATTGACTCGAATACAATAATCGCTGCACTTTTGCATACAGACAGACGTCATATTTATTACGACGAAATGATTCGCAATTATTTAAACACAGCCAGAGCTCGCTTTTTGAGGCAAAACAGAGATAAAAAGTCTAACGCATCGTCCACTGCTTCGACCAACACATCGAAATCGAGCTCAATTGTGGATACGTCGAGTATAACTCCCTGTGTGAACACCGGTTGCAAAATGTTCGGCACTTCACAAAACAATTACTTGTGTTCGACTTGTTTTGCAGAACAGAAGCAACAGTTGAATGAGTGTCGAACCCCTCATATGACTAATTCTAACACCGATTCTCTTAAAACAAATCAAACCAAAAAAGAATTCAATTCGGACTCACATTCAGATGATTTGAAAGTGTCCTTAAATTCGCCAAAAAGTAAATTAGTTGAGGAAGACTTAGTGATAAGGTGTGCTAACTCTAACTTCTATGTTCCGACCTCTATATAACATGTTTTCTTCCATTTAATTGTTTGCAATTATATCTAAATTCATAAACTTCTAAACGTAGTTATCTTTTATTCAATTGTCATCCATTAGACAAAGCTTTTACTCATCCCTTGCTTTGTATTAAAAGCAGCTTTTATTTACCAAATGACCACATTTTTAGAATATATTTTGAAACAATTTTCTAATTATAATTAGAATTGCCTGATAACAGTCAAAACTCAAATACAAAAACCTTCAAGGGTTTGAGTGGTTGAAGATTGAAGAAAGCAAATGTCATGAAAACCAATGTATTTATTGGTTATTAATTCACCTGAAATGTGTTTGCGTTAGAATCCTGTAAAATATTTGTCTCAAGTATTCATTAAATGTGTTTGTAATTAAAGATATGAATCGATGGACTAACAATTGACAGAGTATTTGATTACTATTGATAGGGAGAAGTGTAACATTGAATTTAGGTATTATTGCAAAAGAGGTGTATAAACAAACAAAAATTTATCCTCAAATCTTTGTTTTAGATATTCTTTGAGTTGATTTTAAGTGACATTATTTTCGATAAATTTTTGTAAATATTTTTCGATTTATTCATTATTTTATTCAATTCTTTGATAATTTGAATTAATACCAAAACTTTTCTTAAAATTCTCATTCAATGACTCGTTTGAAAAAATTATTGTTAGCTTTTAGTCAATTTTTATTTGAAATTCACTTTTATTAGAAAACAATTATTAAATAAGATATAAAATAATCGAATTGGTTCTCAATTATATAAAACAATCAGTTTTTTAAACAGTCATTCAAAAGAATTTAATGGTCTGAATGTTTCTCGTTTTGTCTTTGAATTTAATTTGTCGAAATTGTTCTTGTTCAATTAAAAAGTTTCGAGCAATTATATGTGTCTGAAGTGTTTATTTTTTAAGACAATAGTCGAATCAGACGAATGCAAAACTACTGCCGAATATCAATAACTTTTTCATTGATTTAAAATATCAAAAAAATAATAATTTTTAGAATTTGACCGAAAGTTCTATTCGTATGTAATTATTATAAATTTAGTGCCTTTTATTCAAAACTATTTTAAATTAAACATTTTTTTAATGCTCTATAATCTCATTAGGATTTATTTTCTACGATGGGTTTTATTCTATTCAATGGATTATAAATTATTTTAGACATTGTATGTGATTATATTATGTGATTCAGAGATTTCACCAAAAGTTTTAACCAAACTTTTAATTTGCACTAAAAATAATATTCTTTATAATAATTATATGTGTAATGACTGAACAATAAGTGTATAGTAATTGATATAAAATATATTGAATATATTGATAGCATTTATATATATAAATTGTATAAACTAATGCAAACACCAAATAAAGTCTAACCTATCATCTATTTGTTTATTTTTAGCTAGTTCTTTGAACAATTACCAAATTAAAACGTTGAAAAAGTTTTCTAACAAAACTCAAACAGAAGTGAAGGGTTTGCTCTTTGTCTCACTCGAGTCTCACTCTCGAGTTTTTTTTGTGGCCAATCATCAGCCTGATGCATTTTGTTATAAAATGAGTAATTAAGAAAGATTAAATCTTTTATATTATCGTGCAATTAGAATTATGATAATATTATCATACAATTTAAATTTTTTCTAATCTGATAAGGGCTTAAAGTTTACATTTTTCAAATGTAACCAAAATATAGTTGACTTTAAATTGAATAAAATAACTGAAATCCGAGACTTTTTTAATTAAAGACAATTTTAAAAATGAATTCGTGAATAAAATTAGAGAATATTGAGTCGAATTTGAATGCATTGAAAGTGTGGGCACAGAGTTTGTGAGTTGTGTTGAGCTTCTCGGCAGCCTTTGGACAGCCTTTGGAGCCTATACTGTACGCACTTGTATTGTATTGAATGCATTGAATATTGATATTAATGAGAGAGACATACAATCCTATCAATAGTGACAAACAGAGTATATGTGATATTCCTGTGAATAACGCTATGAATGAATGCTTCGAACATTTTCTCAATTCTATTGAATTTAGTCTTTCGTTGAAATCATTTAAATTTGTTTCAATCAAATGTCATTTCAATTAACTATTTATTGATTTGATTCACTCATTCATACATTTGGTGGAGAGTCTGAGCGCCCATTCGTTTGTTGTTTTCTCCAAAATTTGTTTTATTACCGAATATTTGAATTTAATCGCAAATATCGATAAAAACAAAATTACTTTTCATTCAATCAATTGATTCGATAATGTTTTGCATCTCTTTTACAATAATTTATGGTTTCGTTTGTTTTAAATCAAAATTATTTAAATTCTATTAACGATTAAACAAATTATATATTTTGTTTGAATCGCCACCAAAATGATGGACAGTAATGACCAGAGGTCTGACCTTTTCTTCATTTTCAAACTGAACTCAAATTTGTTATATTTTTGAATTGATTCAGACTATCGATGAACGACATTAACGGACAGTCGGTTCTCATGTCTAATATCGATATGAGTAATATAGTTATGGACGAACAGATAATGCAACTCTTGGGAAATCAAAACTATATGGTTTGAGCCCTTCCTCTCTCCATAATTTACTAATGATTTTATCGGACAGATGGCCGACGGAACCCATTTGAGTGATAACCAGAGAACAGTGAACCCAATGAATGCGGTTAACAGCGAACACAATACTCTGCCACCGATGGACAGGCATTCAGTTGATTCTTGTAATTATGTGTCGAATCAATTCGAAGCTCAATATCACGACTCCTCTGATTCGCATCGCTTTAAGTATAGAAGTAGTCTCTCGACTGTCGCCGAAACTGTAACTCATGTCTCAGAATCTGATAATTCAATTTCGGGACAAAATTTCGGAAATGTTGTGAATCCTTCGGTCGCAAACATTGCCGTTCAGCCCAACTACTCGTGAGTCCAGTCTATTCATAATTTTTAGAATTAATTTTTATTTAAAATGTTACTCAGAATGAGTTCACTTAACAATTGGTCACACAATCAAAATCACAATAACCACCCGATTGGAGGGCAGCATACAAACAGAGCCCCTAAAGAATTAATGATAAACACTGGTCTTCAGAGCAATCACTTGAATACAAAAGTGACGCCACATTCGGGTTATATTCCTCGACAGCGAATCTCAAATTTTGTTCCAACGGTTGCGGCAATGAATCCATCGACGACTTCAACCCCAGTAAACCAGAGTCACAACAATTTAGTTATACTTAACAACAATAACCACAACAACGCAAACATCAATAAAAATAGTTCTCAAATTCTTAGCGATGGATTGGTCCAAACGCGACCATTGGAATCACCGACGGTTACCAAACGAACTGTTATTATATTCAAAGTTATCGATCAAATTGTTGATAACTCTGGGAAAGTGATCAAAGAAACTGTCATTAAAAATGAAGAAATCGTTAAAAATTTAGGAAAATTCGATTGGAATGAGAGTGCAATCACTCCGTTGTCATCGATTAGTAACGTTTCCCGATTTCCGTCGAATACCAATTCTGGAGTGTTAGCAGATGTCAGCTCTTCTGTTCGGAGCACATCTTCCTCAGGTTCGATAGACAATCGACAAAATCAAAATAACGAGAGCTTACTTAAGAGGCATTCCATTAATACTAACGAAGAGTTGAATAGAGTTGGAACTCTTACTCCGGTCACTTCATTGCCCTCACAAACACTGATTGATAACAATTTTAACAAAAATGATAACAGTTTTAGTCAAATTCTGGCGATAAGAACAGTCAGTAATGAAATTAATAATCAAAACGTGACAAACAGTGAAAAACAACTCAAAGAAGAGGAGGAAGAAGAAGAAGAGCCTAAAATCAACGAAAGGGATGAGGAGGAGAGGAGAGAAACTGCAACCGCACTCTTGTCTTTAACACAAAGAAGTTGTAGTCTAAACATTGACTGCAATACAGAGGAAAACACATTGTCTGCAGACTTCTCGATTAGACCAGGAAATAGAGTTATGGCTAAATGGAGGGACAAAAACTTTTATCCCGCACTCATCTCTAAACAAATGCCGAATAATAAGTGGTCTGTTGTTTTTGAAGACAAGGCCACAAGAAGTTTATTTGAAACAGAACTAATCCAGTTGAATCATTTGGCTGAGGGACAGGACGTAATGGTCACTATTTCTGACGGATTCTGTGCCAAAGCGACCATTAAATCAGTCATTTATGAGAACAAGGAACTGCTCTTCGAATTGGAACATTTGAAAGACGACAAAATGGTTGTGAAGCGGTATCCCTTGAAAGACATATTCCTCAACACTGAACAGAGCACAAACATTGCCATCAAATCGGTCAAACCGGCCCTAAATGGTGCCGTCTTTGCAGATGTAGACTTAGACAATATAGTGAGTGGAAAGAGAGCCCGAATTACTACAAAGGCTGAAGTGGTATCGACTTCCGAAAAGCCTATCCAACAGTTCAAAAACGGTAGAAGACGTGCTGCCGATGCAGTCTCTGTCGATGTCGACTATGAAGTCGATAACGACGACGAACACACGTTTAGTGTCAAACCTAAAAAGAAAGCAAACAATGTTCGTATGAATAAGAAGAGGGTTGAATCTCATAACCCAATGTTCAATAGCGAGCACTCCCTTTCGATCTCTCCCCGAACCACTAAAGTTCACACTTCAATGCCTACTCACGAACTCATCAAATTATTGGGACCTCTACCTGAAGTAGGTTCCAGGATATTCGAAAGGGTGTCCTTTCTGTTGACCTGTGGTGACCGTAACAAATGTGATGACCTGCCTGTAGAACAGTCAAATCCAGAGCGATCCACTCCTTTCGACAAATTATATTTAACCAAACAGATCGAAACCGGAGGCGGGAAAGTGTTCGAAACGTTTGAAGAAATGAAAGTAAAGCCTTTTTTAATTCAATTTTGAATTTTTCTCACTATTTCCTGGAATTCGTAGAATTCTGAAGAGAACTTAGATATGGTACTCATCGCCGACACTTACCACCGATCCATTAAATATATCCAGTGTTTGGCCGCCGGTATATCTATTGCGAGTCATCTCTGGGTTATTGATTGCTGTCGACAAAACAAATATCTTAAACGAGACAATTATACCCTTCCCGCAGGTTTCAGTATCATCACAAGCGCTCTGCCCTCCGATAAGTAAGTTCTCAGTTTATTCTCTGTTTTCTCTTATTTTTTTTAATTGTTATTCTTTCAAAAGAAATACATTTAAGAAAAGTTCGACACTTTTCAAAGGAACCAAATTTTATTTCGGATCGAAGAGCCCGGAAAAGCTTGAAAGCCTTTGGGCACCCGTACTGTCAGCTGCACAGGCAGTTATTGTTGATAACAATTCTGTTAATTCGACGACTCTTTCTCGTGAGTCGTATGAAACAATTGATATTTATTATAATTGAATGTGTTTTGTAGGCAAAGCAGTGGACCTAATAATAGGTGACTCGACCTGTTCTCCCGAATTAGTGAAAAAAGCCAAACAAATGAAGATTCCGGTCATTTCGTCGGAATATATCGTTCAGTGTTTAATAAATGGCCGAAAGCTAACCTATGACGCCAGTCCTCTCTTCTCCTACACCTATAAATCAAACAACTTATGACTTGAATACAAACAAAACTGAGTATTGTTTTAAATGTGGTTCGCAGTCAGTGCTCACACTTTCATTCACTGATCGCTCCTTTTATTTATTAATTTTTAATATTTTTTCGTTTATGAAATTGTGATCGAATTCATTGAATGTTTTGAATTCATTGTAATATAATATCATTAAATCATATTTTTATTTCATTTGTAAAGCATTTTATGTATAGTTTAGGCTTTTGTTTAATTGAATTCATTCTACGTTTCGATTGTCTTCTGAATAAAAATTCATTATTAATGTTATAATTCGCACAAATCGTATGAATCGTTATTTAAATTAATTAAAGTCAATAATCATTCAAATGTTTGGCAAACTTCCAGTCCTTCGACTAAACTGACTCTCAATTGATTTAATAATTATTGAGAAAATGCTAAGTAGTACTCAATAATCACTCAATGATTAGATAAACAAATCAATTCCAAATTGAAGTCATACGAGCATCACCTTAGTCATTTCATCCATTTCTCCAATCAATCTTTGTACGCCCATGGCAATTTTCGATATTTTGGTCGGCGGTATGCAAGAGATACAACTAAACGTAGAACTAACGGAAAAGAACAGCAATTGTTTACTTGGAATCATCTTTTGTGTAACTAATGGAATGTTTGTCCAATTTTCTGATAATTTAGTCATTTAATGATTTAATTGACAATATTTGTAGGCTTTGTATAAATGATATGTTTTGTGAAGTTTGCGCACAAAAGCTGTGATAGTCTGTGATTGGGTGAAAGGGACTGTCATATAATGGTTAGGTTAGAGTCTGTTCTGTTGTCTGTGAACTTCAAGTAATGAATGAGTGAATATAATTCAATACAATTCAATATAATTCAATTGAATGGCAAACAAAGTCAATGTCGTAATCATTGAGTCTTTAAATGTTTACTAATTTTATTATTATTTATCTTTAATTAAATGATTTAATATTTATAAACATATTATTTAATTGTAATTAATTGCAGCCATTGATTAGTTTTGAGTCATTTCTGAACTCATTGTTAACAGTATTTAATTAAAAATTAGTTATTGTTTTGAATTCGCATTTATTTAACAATTATGGACATAGAAGAAGACCTCAATGAATATATTTATAATGATATCTCTGATTCTGGTAATGAGTCGACTGATGAAGAGGACGATGGCCTGTCAGTGGCCTTAGATGTCGAACCAATCGGCTCTCATCACAAGGAAAGGATGGAAATCGATGACGACTTCCCTTTCGAAGTGTTAACCACCGAATCAATTGTTGAACATATGATTGACTCAATAAGAGATGTTAATACTGTGGTTCAGGTCTGACCTAAGAATGTGTTTTTGTCTCAATTGGTATTAATTATGTTTTGAATGATAGCTTCCGCCGACTATTACAAGAATTTTATTAAATCACTTCAAATGGGATAAAGAAAAGCTTTACGAAAGGTTACCATTGATTGTCTCAATTGATTGTTTCAATGTTTAATTAAATGGACAGGTATTACGACGGCGACCAAAACGAGTTGTTCGCTTCGGCGCATATCGTGAACCCGAACTCAGAGCTCAACTCAAACAAACAAATTAAGGTTCGCTTCGATTCACTTCTCATTCAATTATTTACAAACTTTTGTTTTATAGAAAAATAGTCACAACGGAATGGAAACCTGTATTATCTGTTGTCGAGATCTGCCCTCATCTGTCAGTCTCTCCCCTTTGTTATCGAAAACCTGAGAAAATTTATTGTTTTTTATATTGCAGCTGATGACAGGTCTGGCCTGTGGTCACCGCTTTTGTAAAGGTATTCATTAAACAATTTAATCACATTTTAATTGTTATGTTTATAGAGTGTTGGGTTCACTACTTGACCACAAAGATTATAGAGGAAGGACAGGGTCAAAAGATATCTTGTGCTGCTCATGGTTGTGACATTCTTGTCGACGACCAGACGGTTATAACTTTGATAACTGAGCCCAAAGTAAAACTGCGTTATCAACACCTCATCACTAACAGCTTCGTTGAGGTAATCGTCTCCTAAATATCGATTGTTTCCAAAATAGTCAATTAAATTACAGTGCAATCGACTGTTGAGGTGGTGCCCAAAGCCTGAGTGCTCGCATGTGATTCGCGTTTCATATGTTGACTTTCAACCGGTCAAATGTGTTTGTGCCACTGTCTTCTGGTAGGAATGGTATTATTTATATGACTTTCTCTAACTTGTGTCCAATCGTCAGCTTTTTATGCGGTGAGAGTTGGCACCAACCCGTCAAATGCGATCTCCTCAGAAAGTGGAAGAAGAAGTGCGACGACGATAGCGAGACATCCAATTGGATCGCAGCCAACACTAAAGAGTGTCCCAAATGTCAGGTTACCATTGAAAAGGACGGCGGATGTAATCATATGGTAACACAAATTATCTCAAATTTGATTAATTAATTCAGATTTGTTTCAAATCATTACTCAAATTACAAAAATATGTTATCCAACAAAACTGTCTTTTATTGCAATGAATGAATTGATTGACATTTGAATGTTTAGGTGTGTAAGAACCAGACCTGCAAGGCTGACTTCTGTTGGGTGTGTTTGGGTCCGTGGGAACCACACGGCTCGTCCTGGTATTAATGTTTTGTTGTCTTCTGTTAGCAAACAATTGACTATTGATTTGTTGGGCACAGGTATAGCTGTAATCGTTATGATGAGGACGAAGCGAAGGCCGCTCGTGATGCACAGGAGAAGTCAAGGGCTGCTCTTCAGCGATACCTATTTTACTGCAACCGTTATATGAATCACATGCAAAGTCTTAAGTTTGAGAATAAGTTATACGCTTCGATCAAAGAGAAAATGGAGGAAATGCAACAGCACAACATGTCCTGGATTGAAGTCCAGTTCCTTAAGAAGGCTGTCGATGTGCTGTGTCAGTGCCGGCAGACTCTTATGTATACCTATGTCTTCGCATACTATCTCTTGAAAACAAATCAGTCGATTATTTTCGAAGACAATCAAAGAGATCTCGAGAGCGCCACTGAAATGCTCTCCGAATATCTGGAGCGCGACATAACTCACGAAAATCTCTCTGACATCAAACAGAAAGTACAGGACAAATATAGGTAAGTACTGTCCGCTCACAGCATTCAATGTGATATTCCTATTGATGTGTTATCAGGTATTGTGAGAGTAGACGTAAGGTTCTCTTACAACACGTTCTCGAAGGCTATGACAAGGACTGGTGGGAATACACCGTTAAAGTGGACAGATGTTAGACTGCACTCGGACTGAAAGTTTCGAAATAATTTAATTCATCAATTTTTTACTTCTTTTTGTTGGCGTTTATTTGAGAAACTATTCAAACATTTAATACTATGAATACGATTGCAATCAATATTTGAAAACCGGATAAAAAGGTTTTTCGATTCAAAACTCGAATTATGAGATAATAATAATATATTCGATTAAATCGGAACCGTTTATAACAGAACTTATTCTGAGTTAATTCTAATCCGATTCTCAACTGTTGTTTAAAGTGAATATTGAAAGTAAGCGCCAAATATTGTAATTTACGGCATATTTAAGTGAAACTACTTTTTATACAAACTATCGAAAAGAATGTGTAAAAACATATAAACAATTCTCCGTTTCTTTCTTTTCATTCACTTTTCTGTTAGAGTTCAGTGAATTCTTTTATTAAAATCTTTTCTTTGAATAATAAACTCCTTTTTTAACGAAAATCAATGAATTTTCTGTCAATTTTCGTCTATTATTTGTTCAAATGTTATGTTCGATAGAAATTCATTTTCAATAAAAGATTATTTAATAAACAATTGAATTAAAATTTATTTAAAATTTAATAATAAAAATAAATATTTATCCATAACTGAAGCGATAAAAAATGACTACTTTTGAGAGAGACCTGGTTATTATGATGATTATTCTCATGGTTATTCTTATGGCTATTCTCACCATCCCTTCACTCTATTCTAATTTATTGATAAATTTTCAATAAACTGTGAAAAACATAAATAGAAAATGATGTGAGAGTTTTGACTACAAATGGAATATATGATACTATCGTTTGTATTAAATAGAAAGTTGACACTAAAGGTACAGTCAAACCCCTTTCCTGGAAATCAAAATTATTATAA
>JAQGCS010000047.1:0-44500 GCA_034702105.1 Fuscozetes fuscipes
GTGCTTTGCAAAGCTGACAATCACTAAAAAATTGTCAAGGTGTTTTGTAAAATTTTACCAGCCAAACCTAGCCAGTCAATGGAACTTTCAAATGCTTTTTACCCTGTGTAAAAATCTCTACCCGTTTACGAGAAATCACGATTAAGGCTAGAAATTTTTTTTTGGCGCCGCCTGATATCTGTTATTAATATCGTTAACATTGTTATTCAATTTGAGGCAAGCTTATTGGATAAAGTTTTATTAAATAATATCACCAATTTGATTGATACTGACGTATAAATTACATTTCAAACTTACATTCATGAAATTAAGAATCTTTCATCACTTGTAATAAGAGTATTCAAATCATAATTTTCATCTAAACTAACAAAAGAATATCATTGAGATTAACGATCAAAGGATAGCCGACAACTCCGACAACTCATAACTTACTAATGAGTCATAACTTAAAACTTTAGACAAATCCTGATTTCATTTAATACTGATTTTATTTGAGTCATAAAATTCAGTACTTTTTGAATAGATTTCACTCAGAAAATACTCGAATCGACATTTATTTGAAAACTACGACAATTTAAATCAAAACAATTTTTACAACTTCTGTTCGCCATATTGCAAAATGGAGGAAAATAATGAATTTCATGGTGGTCATTTTAATCACCTCCTATAAATGTTAACTTGGTTGAGCATGGTTATAAGAAGTAGGCATCTCTGCTGATAAAATTAGCAGACAAAAGGAAAATACATTATGGATTATATTAGGATTTAATTATTTGCCTCAAAACTGCTTAAAATGCAAATTAAACTCAATTAGAGAACTCGATCGCATGAATTGTGCCTCACTTCTAAACCAATAACTTTCGTAGGGTTTGGAATTTGCGGCCAATTTCTGATTAAATTCTTGAATAATCGCATCTATTAATCATTATTTTTATAAAGTTTTGATTTTGTTTTTATTCAAATAAACAAAATTTTAAACAAATTTTTGACTTTTAATGAGAGACGAGTCGTACACACGATTTGATTACATCAAAAGTGAGTAATAGATAAATGCAAATGAATTCTTACCTGCATTTTAAAAATCCAGTCAAACGTCACATTCGAAGAACTATTAAAAAAAAGATTCTGTTCTTAAGAATTGTAACCAAAGTCAGACACAACAATACACTGGAATCCAAGAATGGAGTCAAGAGTCACACAAAAAGTGTTTGTTTGCGTGAATGACTACTTGGAGTGATTAAAGTAATTGAAAAATAGTTTACAACAAATGGTTTAATTAAATTTTGAGCTGAGATATTGCTTCCGTCAGTTAATGACGATTGGAATGCGTTGCTATCGAATGTGTTATTAAAAGTCCACAACTCATAACTGTTTCACTTAAAAGACTATTTAATTTAGTAAATGCTTTAATTGGCTCATTAGTAGCAATAATTACGAACATTAACGTCCAAAAAGTTTCCTTCAATTCTCGAAACTATTATAAATTTATAGTCTGCAAAACAGACGAAGAACTGCTTCTAATGAATGAAACAATTGAATAGAATTTTATTACACAAATGATTACACATCAGAAGAAAGTCATAGAAGAGGGCAATAAATAAATCAATTGTCTTAAGAATAAAGAAGTCGAAGAACACATTATTCAACTCAAACATTACTTCAAATAATCTTTTCTTAACTTAACATCAATTGATATAAAAGAGTATGAAATGCGCACATTTTAGTCGAGGCACAAATCGACTATTACTAGTGCTGATAGTCTTCAAGTCCCACCCGTTTTCCGGATGACAGCATTCATAAGTGAGTATTTTTTGCCAGTCTATGGTCCGACCCATGAGGAACACCTGCAATAGTGACTGCTATCCTCTGCAAATACTACGAAAATTACACATAAATGTATGTTATGCCACATATATGTAAAGTTTAGCTCAGCATAGCTCAGCACAACTGTACTCCAGTATATTGAAGGCTGATTTCACTTGTGATGCCAACCAATGGCGCAGTTTTATCAATGCAAATTGTTGTGCCCAAAATGCCCAGAGACATATTTATCTTCATTAAAAGTATTAGCAATTATGTTAGCAAAACAGTCAAATAAGAAGTCGCACCTCTGATCGGGTCTATGATCTTATGTTTGATCAGAATTTATGATAAACCCTAAACTTAAATCTCAAATGCTCCAGTACATTTTTTAATTCCTTAATTAGCAAACATATAAAGTGTTTGGGACTTTATATTTCTAAATGATTTAATTTCAGTACAAAATCTAATTTTTCAAAATTAGTCTTAAAATTAACATAAATTCCAAATTAATTACAGAAATCAAAGCAAAGAATTTGTTCTAAAAATAAAAACATTTAAATTCCGACAATATTTCAGAAGTTCTTTACATTTGAGAACTCAAATAATCTGAAAGTTTTTCTAATAATTGTTGGATTAAATGATGGTTTAGTTGATTAGAGATCAGTTGGTCACCAATTTTCACTACAGTTGCCATTTGTCAGATTCTTAAGTAAAGAATTGTCAGAATATTGTTAGAAAGAGTCGTCTGTAGCGATGGTAATGCAGTGGTGTTGAGCATGCTCATTTGCTCGTATGCTCATGCGCAGCAACAATCAAAACCCGATATTTTGAGCCCTCGTGGTCTCTAAAGTCAGCCATTTTTCGGTATTTTAAACCGATTGTAAACAAATTGTGTCTCAATTTTAATTATATTTCAATTATTTAAAACCAATCGAAATATTAGTCATTATTAGTGATTAAGTGATCTCTTCTTCAAAGCAATGCCACCGAAAAAAGATTCAAAAGACGGCGAAAAGACAGTCCTTTTGGGCAGAATATCAACTAATTTGAAAGTAGGAATCGTCGGAGTGCCAAATGTCGGGTATGACCACTACTCGACCAATGGTCGGCTGTTAGGCCTTAATTGTTAACAAATGAAACATTTGTTTATCGCACAGAAAGTCCACATTTTTCAATGTTTTGACAGCGAGTGAGGCTTCGGCTGAAAACTTCCCGTTTTGTACAATAGATCCGAATGAAAATAAGTATTTTCGTAGTTTTTACCACTCTTTCAATGGTTATTCTAACCTATTATGGCAATAATTGATTACATACCCTTACTCAAAATACTCAAAATAGGGTTCGAATAAATATTTTGAGACATTTAAAAATAATTGAATATAATGTAAAAAACATAATAAACTTAATAAAAACAATTTAAAGCTAATCTAGAAGAGTGATAAGCAATGGAGTGAAGTATGAGCCATGTTATCTGATCTTGTCTTATTTGCAAGAAATGTTCATTTTTGGAATCAATTCATTTGAGAAAAACTTTTGTTTAAACGCATGTTTTGCGACCAAAATAGCGCTTAATTTAAAAGTAATTTAAATTTAATTTGAAAAGCGATGAGAATTTATATAAGTATTTGTGAGAATTGATTTGTGAGTCAGTGCACACTCTAATTGTTGTGACCTTCGCTAACATTTTTGTCTTCAGCAAAGACTAAGATGTGTTTTCTTCTAAACGTCGCCTCAAAGAAATACTTACACTGAGTTCCCTCTCTTTCATATAATTTGATTTTAATTATTTTGAAAAAAATCTTTTCTAAAATTCAATGAAATAATTGCTCAAAAATATGAGTGGATTTCCTTGAGATCAGAAAATATATTAAATGCTCAACACTTATATAGCTATTGACTCATTAAATATATTAAACGTCTGTTCTCTTCAATAATTAACTAAATCTCAGAATTTTGTTCCTTTTTTCAATACATCGGAAAAATATTTTCAGTTCAAACGATTTAAATTAAATTTTTTTCTTTCGCCTCTAATGAAATAATTAATGGAAATTCTGTTCAATTTTTAGGTACGTCGAGTTCCTGTACCGGATTCCAGATTCGATTACCTTGTCAAATACTTCGAACCACTCAGGTATAGATTCTTGCATTTTAGACAATTTTTAAGCCAATAAATATCAGAAATGGATTATAAACTTAACAAAAGTGTGATTAAAGCGATTGTCAATAGAAGTGGTGGAATCGGTATGACTTATAATATGTGGTGATCTGTGGATTCATTGGCAGCTGTTTTGTAGTCGTGATTCACTTTCTTTAGTCGTGACTCCAGTCGAGAGTCTGTTCTTTGTAAGAGTTGTTCGCAATTAAAACAAAAGATTCAGAGCCTAATGATTAACGATTTGTTGGATGCGATCGTGTCGACGATTCCCAACGCTTTCACTTCTATGTGGCTCTTTTTCACCCAATCCTCTGTCCCTCTCTCCCCCAAATTCGTTCGTATATTAATTGCTTACATCTATTAACTTTGTAATTAATGGCTGTCATTACAGCTCTGATAACATTTATGTCTGTCCAGTATCGGTACCACTAAAGTCGAATTTTTGGCTTTAAAATTCACCGCTTATTTCTGAATCCCCTTCACTTCACTAAAATGGACTAGTTCCAATTGTGTTCAATAATTTCAAATAACTTTTTTCAATAGAACTCTCCGCCCAAAACTATGCTAGATATATACATGTATATAATCTGTAGAATAGGTCACACTTTTCAATTAATGTTAAATCTGCAAAATGGCTTGATACTTTTGGAACTTTCAATTATCTTAAAAGTAAAAAACAAAGTCTGAACAATTAGTGTATAAATGTGCTCATCTCTGTTATATTTGCATAATCATCCATTTTTTGTGAATAATAAATCATTTGTTGGACTTGGTTTCTGATTTTTATGAGCCGAACACAATTTCGAGAGTATCTCACTTGAGATCTACTAAACAGTGCGATACATCATGTCTTACATGTTTTTGTGCCTCATTTATGAGCCAAACCTCATTAAACATGTCTATAGTTATATTAGAAGTGACCCCACTTTCACATTATTTCCAAACTCAGCCCATTTTCGTCCACTTTTAGATGTAGTGATAGCTCACAAACTAATTGAAGTCTACTTTTTGTTTTGGTCTTAATATTTGAAAACATGGTCATTCATTTTGTAGCAATTCGTTTGTCTAATATTTTAATTTTGAAAAAATTATTTTTGTTTTTAATAAATATTATTTAAAAAGTGTGAAAATTAGAGGTGAGATGTGTTAGGCTCTCATTATTTCGTTCATAACTATTATTTTTGGTCGATTCGTGCCATAACTGATGCAATTGAAATATAATTCTTGCTTATCGTTGAAATGCTGGTCACCCTTAAGACTAGACCTGTTTTAAGCACTGAAATGATGTGCTCTTTGAGTCTGAGTCCTCCAATTTATCGTATTATCCAATTATATAATAGAAAACAATATTAATGTTTAATTCGAACCCAAACTATAATTTGTTCTAAGTTTCAATTTTTCTTAAGACTATGCAATCATTTTATTGAAATTTCATTTAATTATTTTTCAGTTTTGGTGCAAAACTTATTAAACCTATTCGTTGATTAACTGTCAGTTTTAGCGATTAATTTTAGTTTTGAGTCAAAAAAAAAATGTTTGCAATAATTTCTTTGGAGTAAACGACTAATTGTTATAATGTGTTAGAAATAGAATACTTTAATTATAGCCAAACAAATGCGGTCTCCGATTGCCTTCTTTTTCTCCCAAAGTGTCAAATAATTATTTATTATAAAACCTCTCGAGTCTGGGCTCAGGGTTTAAGTTTGGGTTTGGCTCCAAAAAAGTTAGTTTTCCTCCACTGAAGAAAACGTTTAAAATTCTTTGTCTCTAATAATAAATGATAGACTCGTTTCACTAAAATTACATTTTATAACATATTATACGAATCTTCGTTTCTCAGGTGTCTAATAATTCGGACTAAAGTTCAGGTCTCACTCAATATTAATGTTATTAAACACCACTAAACTCAACCCTCTTATAGTGTTGAAGCCCTCGATTCTTATATTTATCCAAATATTGAATAATAATTTTTGGTTTTTGTTTGATTTACAGCAAAGTTCCCGCATTTCTCAATGTGGTCGACATCGCGGGACTGGTCAAAGGCGCCAGTGAGGGACAGGGTCTCGGAAACGCTTTTCTCTCTCACATAAAGGCTTGCGATGCGATCTTTCATTTGTGTCGTGAGTTTCGATAATTTGATTTCAATTAATTTAAATACATTTTCGTTGCTATCATTTACCTCTTAATGTGATTCTGAATACAATTTACTTAAATCTCATTTAAAACGAATGCAAATAATATTAAGTGTTTTATTATATAATAATTTTTGAATTTATTTTTGTGTTGAGTCAAATAGAAGGCAATAACAGTCAATATTGACTGAAATATTCCCCAAAATATCATAGATATTAGAGTTGAGGCCGACCAGAACCACCTCTCACTACAGGGAGCCGACAGGTTTAGAGATTTATTTCGTAATTACTCGATATGTTTGCGCCAAAATAAAATCGGTTCGGGTTTTGTCAGAGCAAAGAGAATTTGGTTGAGCCCTGGTCTCAACCGTTTCTACTAAACCAGATTTCAAACACAAATTAGTTGTGAAAACATGTTTCGTATTCTTAGAGAATTCAATTGTGATGGAGTCTCAATTCAAATTGATTTGAGCAAGCACAAAGGTCTGCTTAGTTAAGAGGGTTTTGACATTCGTTAGATATTTAAACTCTGAACCGATGCCAATGAAAAGTTAAAGTGCTATGAAGGATGACCTTGGCCACTCTCAGACAAATGATGAAGTGGTGTCTGTTATGTTTGATTGTTTTAAATGAAAATATGTAGATATGGGTGGAGTCGGGTATATAAGAAAAATGAGGATTACGTTCACTCCAGTAAAGTCTGGTTTGAAAGAAAAATTGTTTTTTCAAGAAATTCGAAGAAAGTTAAGGCATTTAAGTAAAGAAATACACGTTTTTGCTGTTAGTCATAAAAGTAACGTTTGAATCGCCGCCGAATCTATGCGACCATTACTTACCACTACTTATCGAAAAACATCTTCGAAGCAAACGCTCTCAAAATGAGATTAGAGTAGAATATAACAAATGATTGCTCTCTTCAATGTTGGATGTGATCCACTCTTATAACTGGATGTCATCCATCTCTTACTGTCCGCTCTTCCAAATTATAGGTTCTGTCAGATTAGGACTGGAAGGCAACAGAGGGTGTATTAAATTATATCGAACTCAATGTTATAAGTGTTGCCAAAAGCATTCAATAATTACAGCTCTGATCGATAGGTTTTAATCATTTTTGTTAATTGTGTCGATTAATTGCATCCGCTTTTCATTGCATTGTTTACATATCTTTGCGTACGTTTGTGTAAAACTCAAAACAAGTCTTAAGCTTTGCTCATAATTAGAGTCTATGGTGTATTTCAGGCGCTTTCGATGACGACAATGTCATTCATGTCGAGGGAGACGTCAATCCCGTCAGAGATATCGAAATCATTAACGAAGAATTGAGGCTCAAAGACGAGGAACAACTGCTGGCAGTAATCGACAAACTCGGAAAAACTGTTCTCAGAGGAGACAAAAAGGATAAACCAGAATATGTCAGTCATTCAAACCATTTTATGTAACCATTGATTGATTTTTGGTTACTACCAGGATATTTTATGTAAATTCAAACAAATATTAGTCGATGAGAAGAAACACATCAGATTTGGAGAATGGAATTTGGCTGAGGTCTGCCTCTCATTAAGCATATGTTGTGTTAATATTAAACTTTTTACAGATCGAAGTTTTAAACAAACATCTATTCCTAACATCAAAACCAATGATATATTTGATTAATTTGTCTGAAAAGGACTACATTCGCAAAAAGAACAAGTGGTCAGTTACTAAGCTTATTAATGATTGGATTTCATCTATTATTAGCTACGATTACATTAATTAGATTCATAACCCGTTTTTGTTGATATAAGAGTAGAGTAAAACATCTGTCAATTCATTAATTGCATTCATATTCTCTAATGAATCGCTGTTTCAGTCATTGGAGAACTCCTTCGGGTATTAAACAGAACTTTTGTTATCTGAACTCCGATAGTGTTTGGCTTATGACCGCCACTCTATTCCGAGTCATGTTTCCAAATAATGAGCATCTAATGAGTGTCAGAGCTCTGCCTCTGTTTGGGTCAAAGCGTCACCCAATGAGTCATTTGACGCAAAAATTACTTTGTTTTCCACTTATTTCGTTTTACATTCGATTTATTTCTTCAAAGGCTCAGCAAAATGAAGGAATGGATTGATGCCAATGATTCCGGGGCTTCTGTCATACCGTTTAGTGGTATTCTCGAAAGCAAATTGATTTCAATGAGCACTGAAGACAGACAACGATTTCTCGAAGAAAATAAGACCCAAAGGTATGGAAATCAATGTTTTAATATTGGAATCTATTTAACACAATTTAATCGATATTTGTTGGCATCAATTTTGAGAACTCTATTGCATCGAAAATGTGTCGTCCCTTCCCTTAACTGATTTGCATAACACATGTTATGATTTACCGAACTTTATTATAGAATGCAAAGAATGAATATTTTCATTTTATTCTCAACTTCGGTAGGCTTTTAATTCTGTGTCAGTCGAGTCATACATTTTGAGCGGATTGTGAGTTAATCCCAAAACCTATTATTCGAGTAAATGCTACAAATAATGGTGTGATTTGTGCTCTCATTCATAACACCATTGACTGAATGTTGCGATAATACTATCGTAAGCTTCGAAACAGTTTTACTCATTTAACTGTTGGCTCAAGAGATTAGATGGCAAGAGATGACCGCCTAATCTGTCTATTATCCGAACTTAACTCTATTATAAACGCTTGTCATTCAATTTTGGTATAATTTCATTGAAAGCAACGCTTGCTTTGCATTTCACACATCTTTTCTCAACTTTTATTCCAAATAAGATTAAACCCTAAGTCTTAATACTTGACTCAGACTTTGTTTGACTTGTTTTCAAAAGTAATGATTCCATGAAAAATGCATTTACTGTCCGCAAAGTGGGTTCGCCTCTAAGCGCCAGAAAAGCCATTTCTTTATTTCTTTTTTTGTGACAAAAGAAACCGCAAAACATTTCAACACATTTTGTGTCTGAATTTGTTTTTAATTCATTGAAATTAGATTCACGTTATTCATAGACAAAGAGTTAGAATCACTTTTAATGAGTTTAGAGAAGAAAACAAAAAAAACAAATGTTAGAACCGTTGCTAAACGCCCCCACTCTGACATCCCTTAGCACTAACATCCTTACCAATAAAGAATGAATGTTTTATCGATAATTATAGAGGATCTGGTTTATGATTAAGTCTATAATCATCACTTCTTGACCGCTCCGACGCTCCACTGTTTGTGATAATTAAAGAATTGGAAAAAATTCTAGAATTCTTTGAGTCGTGAAATATCTGATAAGTGGTCTCAGAAAAAGAGTTCTTTCGGTAGCTTTGGTTGAGTTCTGAACTGCTTTTTACCGATTTTCTGGCGTAAGTCTAATGCCTTATTTGAGCGATCGATACAATTCTCAATGCGTTTCCGCCAACGACCGGCTCTGACGGACCAGTGATTTACTGCTCTTTTCGCTGCTCTACTCAACTCTTACCCTATAATTAAGGCTTAGTTTCACTTCGAGTTTAGTTTGTGTGCATTTTTGAACGAAAAACGCGTTCAGACTTTTATAACATTTGATTGGTTTTGTGTTGCGTTGAATCCAATCGTTTATTGGATCGAAAACGTGATCCAAAATAAGTAATTTATTTATCACTTTATTTAATTTTACATTTCTTTAGTTCTCAGATATAATTGTGTCTCAAAACTCAAAATTATTTTTAGTTTTTCTTTGAGTCTATTCTTTACTGATTTTATTGATTTAAAATTGTTTATTGAATTCAATTTAAACTTATATTTTAAGTCAAATTCAACCAAATCTATAATTATCTAACTTTTAAAGTATATCATTATATGAGACGTGAATACGCGATAAGATTTTCCCAAATATTTATCGTTTTCACAACAATTTTGTTCAATTGTTTGAATAGTTTTCTTCAATTCTATATAATTTGATTTCTATTATATTTTATCATTTATTTCATGAATTGATTTCAAAGTTTCGTATATTTATCGAACATATAGTGCTTTGGAAAGAATTATAACAACGGGTTATAAGGCTTTACAACTCCAGTACTTCTTCACTTCGGGCAAAGATGAGGTCAAAGCCTGGACTATACAAGTATTGCATTAATTTGGGACGAAATCTACGCAAATATTAATGATTTGTTTGTTAACAGAAAGGGACGAAAGCGCCCCAGGCAGCTGGACGCATCCACACTGATTTCGAAAAGGGATTCATTATGGCTGAAGTCATGAAATTCGATGACTTCAAAGAGGAGGGCTCTGAGGCCGCCTGCAAGGTAACCACTCATCACTCTCTCCAAACCTTTAGTTGTGGTCTTTGTCTTATAGTCTGCCGGAAAGTACAGACAACAGGGAAGGAATTATGTCGTCGACGACGGAGACATCATTCTATTCAAATTCAATGCCGGCGCCGGACTTTCAGCCAAAAAGAAATAGTTTTTTAACAAATGATTGATTTTATTTCCCTTTTGGTTACAATTAAATGAATTGACAATACTTTCGAATCAAAACCTTAATATTTCGATACAATACTGTCCTCTTTTAGGTTTAGGGAAATTAACACCACATCTATCCGCGCTTTTATTCAAATTTTTTGATAAAATAATTTCGAAGAGAGTCTTGATTTGTCCCAATTGTTCGCAAAACTCACAAAAATGATCGATTTTGAGTTGAATTTGTTCGATAAGTTTAATGGTTTCTTCATTTGGATTTATAATAAACTGATTCATATGTGAATCTATAAGAATAGATATCCAATCAATGATCGCACAGTTATTCGATGGCAATAATTGGATCAAAGATTCCAATATTATAAGGATTTGTTGAAACTTCAGTTGCGATGACTTTAGTTTCGAAATCATAAACAACTCATTGAATGGAAGTGAAACCAATTTCTCCAAAAATATTTTCAATGATTGGCTTTTAGTTTGACTTAATTTTTGCGAACATTTAATTATAAACTTAAGAATCATATCTTCAGACAAATTGCCACTAATTTGTTGAACAATATCTGTAAAGTTGTCATTAATCTCATCAAACGATTGATCAGACTTTGAGTCAAAGTCATTATAGATTTGATTAAATCGTTGATCAAATTCTGAGTCGAGAACTGAATCTTTGATTTTGTTTTTGCCGACAATTTGTGACAAAGAAATGCTTTGAATTCTAATCGGAAGCAAAACAATTCCTTTGAAACAAGTGATCAAAACTATGTTATCGATTACTTTGCAGTCATTGATAAGCGGTTCATACGGTAGAGTCATTCGGCCTAACATTGAGCCGTATCGCGATTCCCATAATTCTATTGCGAAGTTTTGTTCTTTAGTTTTGCCGATCAGACAAACACTTCCAATACTTGTTGTGTCCAAACTGTAAACCGATTCGATTGAACTCGAATTTAATTTAAATAATTTGGTCTCAGTTTCGCCGTTTAACGAAAAGACAACTAATTCTTTGTCGAAACGATTGACAGACAAAATGGTGGCTGTTTTATGACAGAGAGACCAATTGGACAATCGGTTGACTACTTGTTGACACTCTTTCCTTACTATTTCGTCAGTTTCGACACAAAGAGTCAATTTGTATATCGATTTGATTGCGTTGTCTTTTGAAGTCTTATTTTTAGTGATTAAATAAATTATGAGATTATCTCTGGTTTTGGTGTCCATCAATCCATCGATGAATTGAATGGATTCGTCTCCAGATATTATCTTTTGCTTATTTTCTTCAGTTCTGGTATTCAATGCGTTAGTAATGGACTGACAAAAGCCATTCTCGTAGACAATAATAGGTTTCACATATTTTCGTTTAGTGGACTCAACAACGGAACCGATTAAACCAATTATTTTCGTATTAAAGAAATGTTTTTCAAGTCTTTGTTTTTGGCGACCAAATGACCATTTGGTCAAAGAATTCGGTTCTTGAACAGCAAATACATACTCAACGCCATCGCTGTCTGTGCCAGTCATCAAAGGAAACGCCAAATGATTAAGTTGAGGGAAAGACCAGCTCTCGATTGGAGTCAAATTGTCTTTGATTTGATAACTTGCGGCCAAATTCGGACTTTCGGTGATTAATATCTTTGAATCATTTGTTTTATTAAAACGACTTATAGTTGTGTTTAGAGTTTTGTCGAAATTGTTATTTGTTTTAATGATGTCTTCAAAACAGTCCATAATTTACTGATTAATAAATTGCAATCAATTTATGAAAAATGTTGATTAGTTTAAAGTCCACGTGAGATGTGAGCCAAACAAAAAGCACATCAAATTCTAGCTTTTTTTATCCCCTCTTATCATACACTGAGTCCATCACATTCTCCCTCTTTTGATATGATATTAGTGAAGAGACCATTCATTTGTTTTTCTATTAGCGAACCGATGGCTGACATCTAGTGTTATAAACTCTCAACTATTTGTCGATCACTTTATTTAAGATTTTTCCGAATTTAAATCATTTTAAATGAAAAATAAATTTAAAATTAAATTCTACTCAAATCAAATCAAATCAAATTATTTGTCTATATTTTTGACAAAATATAGACAACTGAGCTCTCAATTAATAGATTGGGTCAATTAATATAGATATAGAAATGAGTGCTTAAATCAAATCAATTAACAATTGGCACAAACTGTCGACTAATTGATAGCCTAATGATTAAATTGAGAACCGATTAAATATATATATAAGTAATGATTTGAGACATTTAAGTAATACTCAAAATACATGATTTAATACATTTTGTCAAATAATTTTGAAGACAACAAAATCGATAGCAATAGTGTTGAGAGAAATACATAAATGATATCAATATTGTCATCAAATTGTAATTAAAAGCAATTCCTTTAGCCATTAGTGAAGAATAAGTGAATCATTTAGTCATTTGATTAAAATATTTACAAATAAAAGTGTTTTGCGCTACAAATGCATGAATTGAGGGCTCCTTTGACTCGAATGGCCTCAAAATAATACATAAGAGAAGACTGACTGACACTCTCTCGAAGTGATTACTCGTTTTGAATGTCTCTCCTCTGAAGCAGTGCTCGACCTCTCACTCAACACTAATTCAGACATTTTCGCCGATATTTTCATTTTAATCAATAACTGAATCAATCACTTAATAATACATTTGATTGAATTGAGTTTCAAAACGTGATTTACACTAATATCCGAAGAAATCAATTGAAATGTTTTAAGAGATGAAGTGAATTATGTCAACCGATCATAAGGTAAACCATTCATTCAATTGCATTAACCATCAGTTGATTATTCAAATCAATTGATTTTGTGTTGAATCCAAATATTGTTAAATATTATAAATGTTTGAATTAAACAATTTGTTAGAATTTATTTAATTGATTGAATTGAGGCTAAAATCGGTTCACAATTAATGTTTTGATGTATTTTTGAGCGAAACTAATATCAGATGAGATGTGATTCGAGTGCAGTGTTTTGACAAAATTCTGTTCAGATCTTAATGGAAAGGGTGTGTCAGTACGTGTGGCCACACTCTGCCACAGGAAAGGACCCGACGATTGCCATATTATAATTCCTATTGAAACGCCTCCAGCCTTAAGAGGTTGTACCCAATGGTGGTAACAGTTGTGCCACTGCTTACTGACCGCCACGTCTTATGAGGAATAGGAGGGCAATGAATAAGTCTTTCGTCATTTTTTATTTCACTTCAATTGAGTTTTAAATTAATTTAATTGATTTTATTGTCTTTGAAATGCATTTATTTCTGTTTTATCTCATATCAGATGCAATGCTTTCAACGCTTTTCGTTTATTTGCTTTCTATATAGTCTTTGATTTTTATAAAATTCAAAAATTATTTTATTGAATGTCTAAAGAGTCCGAAAATTAGTCCAAATGTGAGAAATATTTGCTAAAAAAGAGTTTATTTGAATCAAATTTAAAACCGAATTAAAGTTTGAGTGTTTGGCAAAACTTTTTGGACGAATAGTAATGTCGTTGGGTTTGGAAGAGAAGAGTAACTAATCGTTAGACTAACCCAACAGCACATCAATAACTGCTGTATTAATGCGCGTCAAATGCCTTTTGATTACTTCGTTTCATTTGTTTGATTTCTAATCAATTGAAATACAATATTTCGGTTCAAAATATGATTGCAATGAAAGTAAACAAATTATTTAAAACTAAAAATTTTGGGCAAGACTTGGGGGATAGGGCCGAAAGAGGGGTGACCCTAATGGCACTGTTTGATGTGTCGGCGCAATGTGTGGCAAATGGCTGTGTGTGAGTGTTCAGCCCTAAGTCGTCCTCTTTGTGGGCCAAACGACATATTCAGGTGGAGCACAGCCTAAACACACGATAACACACATTAATATTATTCCAACACTTTTTCAAGAATATAATTATCGTTTTATTTACTTTTGTTTTTATTTTAATTAATTTTAAGTTTGATTTTTAAATTTGATTATCATTTGTGATAAGACTGAGGAAAGTGTTTGTATTGTATCGCAAGTAATGAGTAATACAACTAATGGTAACCAATCGGTGGACGACTTTGCAGTCTCTGACAATCAGGTATTGATTACAAACTTTTCAAAAGTTTTTCAAACTTGCAATTAGTTAGGAATTAAACGTCAAAACATTTGAACTGATTTTATATTCTGACCACTCGGTTATCAATTGCCTCAAAACTTTTATTAACCGAATGGTCACACATTTGAAGTTACCATAAGTTGAGTACTTTGAGGGTTGAGTGGAAGAGGTCTTAATTGGATTGATCTGATGCTAACCAATCAATAGTTGGACTCATATATAGTGAGCATATATGGAGAACATGACAAATGACATGACATTTGTCAGATGAGGCAATCAGTGCTGTTCTGTCTGAGTGTAGCACTTGAAGAGTCGGATCAATATTTGGAGAGTAGGCACTCGTGAAGCCATGTTCTCCTCCTAAAAGGCAGTATTGGTGTTGTGGTGTCTGACCCGACGGTGTGTCCACAGCGTACAGTGTTATACCATCCCATTGTTATACGAGCCCTTCCCTATTTATATATAATAAGCCCATGTATTCTAACCCCGCCTTTGCCTCAAATGATAGGAGTCTTCGCAAAATCAAAGCCAATCTCAGAGTCAACAGAGCGGTCAGACGTCGGCGAACAGCAAACAACAATTAGCGGCTTCTCCTTTAGCTTTGTTAGCGGCCACCTGCTCTAAAATAGGGTCGCCCTCTGAACTCTCGGAAGGCAGCGGTCAGCCCAACGCCTCCACCACTACTGTAAAGCTTGTCGGTCAGAATCAAGTGATTCAGGCGTCAGACTTTGCACAATTAATACCCGTCCAGGCGGGACAGACGCTCGGAGTACTTAATCCTGACGGCACTGTCACTCAACTCAATCCACAGGTTGTGTCTGCTGTTAGCAGCGCCGCCTCCATCGGCACTAACATCAAAGGCATCACATCTGTGGCCAATCACAATGCCTTAACCAATGCCACTCAGATATTCTCGCAGGCGGCGCCCTCCAACCAGAACATTTATAGCATTCTTCAGCCGCAACAGTTGCAAATCGATGGACAAGAGGCCATATTTATCCCTGGTGCTCAACAGGCCATCCAATTGTCAAGCAATCAACTCCTGTCGTCACCTAATCAGACGGTTGTCAGACAACAGAACACTCAACCGACTCAACAATCGGCACAACAAACAGTTTTCATTCCCGGAATCGGAAACGTCTCGTTGGGACAGTTCTCCGGCGGACAAACTGTTCAACTACGACAGGGAAATGTCGTCCAAACAATTCAACTACCAGTGCAACAAACAATACCAGTTCAGGCGATTTCCACACAGAATGGACAGACAATTCTTCAAACCATTCATTTGCCGATTCAGGCGCTCCAATCGCTTAATGCAGGAAATGTTCAACATTTGACCGCACAAGTTGTTCCTCAAATGCAGCAGGTACTTCACCTTTCCCTTACAACCGTTGATGTCATCCCATATAATATTCTTATTCTGATCTAAGGTTCAAATGGCTCCGATTCAAGTCTCACAACAGAACAACAATCAGTCTCCGGCCATAAAACAGGAACCGGGAACTGAATCACAGAATTCTAATCAAACAAATCAAGTGATTATTAAAATTAAAGTTTTTTTCTTCAAAATATAAACCCGTTGTCCGATAGAGTACTACGACCTCAACAATTACGTCCAATACCGGCGGCCAAACTGTTTTGGCTAACGTTCAGCTTCCGAATGGACAGATCGGACAATTGATTTCAGCACCCGTTTGGCCCTCGAATTCATTGAACATTTCAGGTTTAGGCGGTATGTCTTGCATTAGTCTAAAAGCCTTCAAAGTCCTAACTTTAAGGATCTTTACGCAGGTTTAAGAACAGCACAGAATGTGATCCAAGTTCAGGGAGTCGGAGGTCTCCAAACAATTCAATTGCAAGGCGGAGGTCAGCAGCAAGTAATATCCGCGTCTCCACAGGCTTTGCAGAGCTTAAGTATCACTCCTTCGGGTAATATTGTGGCCAACGTTCCAACCAATGCGGGAGGGCAGCAGGTCGGCCCTATGAGTCCCGTTCAGACTATTCAAATCGCAAACGCCTCTCAATTCATGACTCAACAGATTCAACAGGACCCCAATGACCCGACAAAATGGCAGTTGGTCTCTACCCCTGCCAATGTTTCTGTTCAGAACCAACTCCAGGGCCAATTCACAGCCACTCCGACCACTGACGGAACGTCCACACCAGGAAGCGAAGCGGGTACCGGACGAAAAATGCGACGCGTAGCATGTACCTGTCCCAACTGTAGGGACGGTGAGGGACGTAATAGTGAGACGAAGAAAAAGCAACACATTTGTCATATTCCCGGATGTAATAAAGTTTATGGAAAGACATCTCATTTAAGAGCGCACCTCAGATGGCATACCGGCGAACGTCCCTTTGTGTGCAATTGGCTCTTTTGTGGCAAACGTTTCACCCGTTCCGACGAATTGCAAAGACATCGGCGAACACATACCGGTCCGTATATCTGTTTATTTATTTGAAGCCAAAACTTATTTGATTTTACTTTTAGGAGAAAAACGTTTTCAATGCGCCGAATGTCTGAAGAGGTTTATGAGAAGCGATCATTTGTCGAAACACCTGAAGACACATCAGGCAAAGAAAGTGAATCAACAGCAACAGAGCGAAGACTCGCCACTCATTGTCGCTCATGATATGAACCTCGACTCCGATCAAACGGATTTAGCGATCAACGAGTCGGCCAATGACACCAATTCGGAACTCGTAGTACAGGGACAACAAATTTGAGCCATAAATCCATTATTTATTAGACCTGAAGACTATGTTATAAATTAAATATTAAGTAATATACAAATTATTTTATTAATTTTGAACAATTGACTCATAATATAGACTAATCATTGATTAATAGTATATATATTATAAATATTTATTCGTTTTATCGAAACGAATCACATTTTAGACTCATATCTCATAATATCATTGTTTTGTCGTTTAATGCAATTCTATTTCAAATCATTTTTGCCAACAATTCATTGCATTTCTAAGAAATGAATTTTTATTGAAATTCTTATAATAATATAAATTTTAAAAAATCTCTAATCTGTTGACTAAAAGATTTGTCTCTCATTTTCAATATTAAACTTCACAACGGATTCAACAAAAAGAGAATCCGTTTAATAAACTGTCGATATTTTCGTTAAATTTATGTGTTTTTTATAATACAAATGTTTTTAATTAAATGCGATTCCAATTAAAAAACTTTTCTAATCATCAAATGTTTAAATAGTTTATCACAAGTGCGCCCTTCAATCAAATGTTAGCCACTCATGCCTTTCTAGCTAGTTGCTTCATAATGTATTTATCAAGAATCATAGACATCATTATCATGCTCAATTATGAGCTCAATCATTAGTGTTGTGGTGTTTAGGTTTTATGTGCATCGAAATTATTAGACATTCCCTTAGCTCTGAAATCGACTTTTGTTTTGATTTTAATAAAAAAGAAATATTTGTAAACAAATGAATGAAAAGTCGCCGAAAGAAGTGACAAAACGTTTGAGACTCGATTCGGACGAATATGTGTTACGGAAACGATTACCGAAACACTTACCGAAACGAAAAAACGATATTTATGTCAATTCAAACACCAATTTCGGCGTTCAAATGAAAAAATGTCAGAAAGTGTTGGATTCAAAACAATTCGATGATATCGTTATTCACGGTTTGGGTAAAGCTGTCAACAGAGCTATTAATATGTCCCTACAATTAAAGGTCTCTTCCTTTCCATCAATTTATGTATTGTATAATAAAAGAATTTGTTTGCAGGATAACTATCATTTAGACATATCATGCAATACATCATCGGTTGAGCTGATCGACGATTTTCAGCCGATTGGTCACAACCGGGACTCAAACGAATCTTTTACTCAAAGACGAACTCTTTCTGCGATTCACATAAAACTTTCTGAAAAACAAAATAAACGCTAAAATAAATACACATTTGATTTAATTTTATTAAAATTTATTAATACGATTGTCAACTATTTTTCCATTTGAGAAGTGATACCAGTGCCAAGTGATCCGAGGGAAACACAACACTAGGAATGGCAGTATTTTGTGTGACCTGTTCGTGACTCGCGAATGGTATCACTTCGGAAACCATCATATTTTCCGTATCGAAAAATATATAATCGAGACATCCATTGAAGAATGGCGTGTAATTCGTATAAATGGGTTGACCACAAGCACTGCCGAGACTCAGGCTATGGCTCATATCAAATCCCTCTATTGTTTCGTCTGAATCTGGGAATTAAAATAAATGTCTCAATGAGTTTAACCCAATATTCCTGTCTGAGAATCTATGCAATAATGTGATGGCAGGTTAACGCGAAATATAGGTGCTATATTGTTATGATCGATCATGGTATATTTGAAGAACATTTATCATTCTCCATTATGGTATATAGAAAGCAAATATTAGTGACTTCATTCAAAAGTCATCTCAATGTATGGCCTTTCAAGGCTTTCATTTGATAATAGCTTAATACCAAAACAAATTACATAAATTGATTTTCTATATACCATTAGGAAAAATAATAACCTGCCTATGGTTCTAAAATATACCATAGGTAGGCTATTATTATGAACTATAACATTATAAGACATCTTAAGCCATATCCCTATTAAGTTATTGGACATTGATTCTTGGACAAGTATTATTTACTGCTTTTGAAGTCTTCTATATCTTTGTGGACAAAACCGGTGGTCATTAGCATTAAAACACCGAATTCTGGACAACTGTTGAAATCACCGCAAAGAAGGGGCGAAACCCTCAAATGTGGTCTCTATTTGAAAATTGAGAATATTTGATACAATTATTATTATTTGCGTTTCAAAATCCCGCTCTTTTACCAAACTGTCCCGTAGTTTACAAATGAAAATTCTTTAAAATTAAAATCAAAGTCATATTCAGTGTAACTGAAGTCAAAGTGTTTTAAATCCGCGGGACTTTCACTTGTATTAGACTACGGCCACAGTTTGGTAAAAGAGTGGGATTTTGAAAAGCAATTAGATATGCATAAGAATTGTGAGTGAAATGCAGTTAAAAAAGAATTACTTCTTTTGATAGTCTTTTGATGACATTTTCAATATATTTGACAAAAATAAACGACTGAAGAAGTCTTATGTGATCCGCGTCCGGATGAAAGTAGAGGTGAGTATTGCCTAAAAGTATTGCCCGATCGGTGTATTCCAAACTTCTAAGAAGAATGCATTGGAATATACTTTTTCGGGCGACTATTCTTTCCAAGAGTTTTGGATTAGCGCTGATATCAGCCAAAAGTTTATCAAAAATGCGATTCGACTGAAGTTCTTTTGCAAAACTTATGTCTTCGGCCGACAATAATTCAAATTTGCAAGTATTGAAAATAGCCGCCAAACCCTCTCCTGTCGACCCCTTTTCACTGAAAATGCACTCAAATTTTGGGTTTAAAAGACACTGGCTTTTAAGAGAAGACATAATTGGTTTGAGGTCATTGTTGAACACTTGTTTGTCGACTTCTTGTAAGCAATAGATGTCTGAATTATATCCAATTATTTCTTTAATTATTAATTGTTTTCTATATTCGATATTCAGAGCATAGGGCGGACAGTATGGGAACAGAACTGTTCGCGAATATTCCGAATCTACATAAGTGTCGGCTAATATGTTATAAGAAGTGACTCTAAAAGAGCCCAAATCGGAATTGTTTGCACAAAACGAATGCCTTTCTTCAAAGGGACACAAACCAGGATTGGCTTCAACCGGGTTATCACTGATAGCTTCTGATTCGATGCCATTATTGGGTATACAAATCACTTTCAATTTGGATCCGATATCAGCACTACTTGTGGTGTAATGAAATTCTTTTGCGATTGGAATCCATTTTTCAGTAACTGTTTTCGATATAGAATTGGACTCATTTTCGGCACTAATTTGTTGTTTAAACCAAACATATGTGCAGTCAGTTATTGAACAGAATTCGAGCGAAACTATTGGGTAGACTTTGAACGAAGACATAATACATTTGGGAAGTCTTATGGATTTAACTGTCGGTGCGTTGAGGAAGACATCAAACAAATTGTCCCCTATTTTCAAAGTTTGACCTAGAGTTTGAAAAAGTTGTCATACACAATTTTAAATTGAGTTATTTGGATACCAGATTGCCAGACATTGCAATTAAGTTCCTCTTCACTGACTCTAATGCCGTCGACTATTAACTGGATATCAATTACTTTCTTATCTGAATCGATGTCTGATTTGTTTTTAGTTTTTTTCTTTGATTTCTTAATCAAGACATTATTGATATTCAATTGTATCCTGGTAAAAGTCTGTTTCAAAGTTTCGCTTTTGTTTCGCTTAAACTTAAAAAATCGCTCAAAACTTGAATCGAAAGTATATTTGAAAGAAATGATTAGATTTGGATCCGAATCAACGGCTCTCACATCACATCTCAAACTCATGGCTCTAATTATACGACTGTTACGACTAATTGATTTAATTCCTCGAAGTTTTGCGAACATAAGGTTTGAGTGAATTGAGTACTAAATGAGACAACAATTTATTAATTAATTATTAAAGCATTCATTCATTGAAATTGATTTCTCGTATAAAACAACTCAAATAATACCTCTAATATTCAATTTGCTTATCATTAGTGTCGATGTAATTTACGTCTATATTTCGTAATTACCGGCGAATAATAAAATAATTTTATTATTAATATATTTTAAGGAAAACTTATACCAATGATTAAAAATGCAATAAAACTTCCTTGATCAAAACTGACGTGGTTCTCAATTTTATAATATAACATTAAAGAGGCATTAAATTGATAGAAATTTGTTACCTTTTAAGACTACAAAACTCTTAGATTTGTCTCAAATGTTGTCAAATATAAAGGCTTTAAATATATTTGATATTCGAGTCATTGAAGAAAACGCTAGAATTTTCCAGAATTAAGAAATGAATAATCGGTCCCCAAATGTGACTCATTTTGAATGTGCAGTGAAATCGTCAGTTGTTTTAATGAGTGAATAGAGTATAGACTTATCGCGTATTTGTATTCGTATTTCCATTTTTATCTCAAAACAAACATTTTTAAAGATTTAACCGAATTTTGTAGTAATTATGGCTTCAATTAGTATCGACTCGTTTTTCAATTCTCTTAATCGTAAAATGTATTGATTTTTATAAACTTAAAAATAATCGATAATTGAATTGTTTTGTTGTCTTTTGAAGAGAGCCTCAAATTCAAAGCCATTTGAAAGATGTTTACTCTTCGATGGCAATGGCACTCATGTCTGCAGCCGTTGGCGGTTATATCCATTTATTTACTAATATATTGCAGGTTTGATATGAGAAGAAAGCCATAAATATGTAAATAATGTATTTATGTGCAGGGTGGTTTGTTGTCGGCGTTGTGTGCAATCGGTTTTGTGATCGCTCTGTACTCGACTCCAGACAACGGGAAGAACCGAACCACAAGACTGTTGTATTTGCTTGGATTTGCGTTCGCCTCAGGTTTGCCCTTAAAGAGTGAATACCAATGGTTTGGTCACAACTTTTGTCTATAGGTCTGGGTTTGGGTCCTATCATGGAATACACAATTTTGGTGAACCCGGCTATAATTCCGACGGCGTTTCTCTCCACTTGTGTTATATTCGGCTGTTTCTCATTGAGTGCAATGTTTAGCGATCAGAGAAAAATGCTTTATTTGGGCGGAACTCTGATGTCGTTCCTCTCGCTTCTGCTGATGCTATCGATTATCAATTTGTTCATTGGATCCAAACTCTTATATCAAGTATTTATTGAATTGATTGCAATTGTAGTCAACAGTTGTTTATTTGATTTAAATGCCATATTTGTCATTGAATTACAAACTTTTACTTTATTTAGGTTTCATTTAATTGATTTCTTTAATTGAAAATTTGATCTCAATTTCAATCAATTCTTTTGATTATTTAAAACCTGAAAACAATTAATGATATGTTTCTGTTTAAAAATATAATAATTGTCAAATGTATGTAATATTTTAGCTGCACTTGTATTTGGCGTTTTTCGTTGTGTGCGCTTTCATTATGTACGACACAACTCTCATCATTGAGAAGAGAAGACGCGGAGATACCGACTATATCTCGTGAGTTCTCATTTGCTAACAACAAATTCTAATTTTGTTTTTGTCGATTCAGTCATTCAGTGCTTTTATTCTTGGATTTCATCGACATATTCCGCTATCTTCTCATTATTCTCACACAAAAGGTATTAAAATATTGATTTTTGACTTTTTTCTCAATATTTGTGTAAAACAGGAGGAAAGGAAGCAGAGAAAGAGCAAGTAGTCATTCGCTTTGATTATCGATTGCAGTAAATTTGGTCATCTTTTTGTGAAATTCTTTTAAATGGATGTTTTTATTTTACTTTTAATTTTGATTAAAACGATATTTAATGCATAAGTTTTAAATAGTTATACTTAATATCGAAAAGTTATTTAATATTAGCTTTTATTATATGAATGTCTCGTAATTTCAATGGAAGTGATATTCAATACAATCAATAATTACTATATTTCGCAATAAAAGTAAAATTTCGATTCAATTCTTAATAATTTTGGTCACTTTACTCTATGGACTGGGGTGGGTGCAATGGTGGCGAGTCCTTGTTGCAAGTCTTCAAAAAAGAAGTGTTAAATCTTTAAATAGAATTTACATTAACCTGTTCTTAATATCCCATTTTTATACCAAGATAACTTAACCTACAAAAACATATGGAAGGGACATGCTATAATGTCTGCCCATATGGTATAGTTATGTCTTATTTTGATTAATAAGAATTGACAGCAATAACTCGGGTGACCAGATGTCCTCGATTTGGGAGGCATGCACTCCTTTTGACTGATCAAAATACTGTCCTCTAAAGGGTTGGCCCCTCACATACAAAGTTCTCCGAAAAATATTACAGTCAAACCTGGTTATAATCCCTAAATTTCTGAGTGGGTATACCTGTAATGTTAAATTTTTGCAACATTTTAAAGGGGAGTCAAAACCTATCAAATTTGATTGGCAACTTTTAGATTCTAGAGGGGGTAAGTGGTCGATCCCCTCCCCCTTGGCTATCTCTGATTATACAACTAATTATTGAATTTAAAAAAATGTCCTCCGAATGTCCTCTTTTTTCAGTACATTTTTGCATCTCTGTCCTCCATTTCGATACTTGGTCACCGCAGCAGTAACTGTTAGAACAGTTCTTATAAATAAAAACATTGGCACTTATTTTGAGTTATTGTCATAATTGCTATGACAACAATTGACAACAATTGACAACAATCGACATCTGATTGACTGACGATTTAAAAGACTCCTCTTTTTCATTAAGAATTGTTTACAAATAGTTTGCAATTTGTTGTCATTTGTGACTCATTTCTGATTTTCATATTTTTCTTGAGTTTGTATTCGATTCGGAAACCAATTGAAAAGTTAATGGATTGTTTTGGTGAAGAGAGTTTGGATGAGGTCATTAATTCATCAATTTTTGGTTTATCTTTCATTTGAAATCAATTTGTGTTATAATAGATTGACGACAAAGAATTTGCCATTCCTTCTATCGATGGACCGCTTCCGACACTCGAAAGTATCTTAAATGAGGTCTGATTTCGTGTTTCGATTTCATTCTGATTGAGTCTCATATATGGCAATAGGGGGACGACCTCTCTCTTGACAGCGATTTGGATCAGAATAACTCAAACAATGGCATCGATTCGACTTTCAATGAGTTTTTGGATTCAATAGAAAACTCTTCAGTCAGTAGTTTGGACTCAAGAAGTGTAAAGCGATCGCCAAATATTCAATTAAACGACAAATCAAAACGTCTTTCAATCGAGGGATCAGTTATTCGTCATTCAGTCCTGAAAGGTCTTTCGGCACAACTCAAGTCAGCCAATACCGATCGCATTAATGGTGGAAAACCCACAGTTCTGACCATTTCTAGCAATTATGTGGCGATCGGCACTTCACACGGATTTGTTCTCGTTTTCGGTATTATTTTCATTTCTTTCGTTATTTTCTAATTTTTTCTGAAATATAAGACTTAAGACAAGTTATGAGATCATGTCTTCGAATAAATGAAGACTCGGGTTCGGTGTCAGCGATGGCTATAAAAGGAGATAATACGCGACTTCTTTGTGGATACAGCAGAGGAAATGTCAGTCTTTGGAACCTCCAGTCGGGAGAACTCATCAAAATATTTAATGAATTACATTCGCCGAACACAACAGTTCTTCATTTAAAGGTATTGTAAAACATTAATAACTTATAAGTTATAACATAATATTGAGAGCAAATAGAGAACAGCCCATCATTTGCACAGATTTTGTTATAAAAATGATTCATTTTAACTAAAAATTTATTTTATGGAATTTGATTACTATAATAGTATTTGTCAGACAATAATTTCGGTGCTCTGAGTGATAGCAGTGGTTCTGTGTTTATGCTTGACTTCAGACGAAAAGATGTGGACTCTCAGTGCATATTCTCGGGAAGGTTTGTCTCTTAACTATTTCTCAGAAAATTGATTTTAAGTCCGAATTAATTTCAGTCGCGGAGAGGTTTTGACAATTGAGCCCTTATTAGTGACGGCGCCGCCAAACAAAGAAATATCTAATTTCGCAAATATGTGTTTACTATCGATGGCGACCGTAACAAAAGTGATCGCCATTTCAGTGCGTCCAACAATTGTTGTACACTTCACTCAGGCTCTTAAGGTTAGCAATTAGTCACTATAAAGGTTATATCAAACGTTTTTATTGATGAAGGGTCATTCTGATACTCTGCCTCTCCTTTGCTGGCAATTTGTTATGGTCCAGATCTCAGAAGACAATAGAGTCATAGATCCTGTCCTTTCGTTTGGACGACAAAACAGTATTTATTTCTATCAGGTCTTTAAATCTGAATTAAATTTTTGAGTTTATGTGAATGTCTTCGGCTTTTAGGCGAGTTTCAAGACTTCTTCGAAAGTGGTGTTCACTCCTTTAATGCAAATAAGTGTGGGATATATAATACAATCAATGGTTTGGCTCAATTCGCGAACTATGGTTACAATGGATGAGTTTGAAAAGATGCATGTCCTCGATGTCAGGTCTGAGGAAGAGATAGAAGTGATCGAAGCCGACAAAATTCAAATGGTTTACGCCAGTGCTCTCTTCAAATCTATAGATAACGGCACTAATGTCAGTCCTGCTATGTCTGCCGGTGCAGTTCGAGCCTGTTATCACTCTATTTGTGTCTCAAATACAACTCTCTCTAATACGAGTTCCTCCAACTTATTAATACTTGGTATTAATTCTGTACATTTGTTTTGCATCAGAAATTGGTTCGAAAGAATAGATATTTTGATGAAAGACAACAAATTTGTAGAGGCTTTGGGTCTAACCCTCTCTTTTTATAACAATACCGCCAAAGCTGTCATTGGTTTGAATGGAAAAAAATCTGAAAAACGAAAAATAGTTTCGCAAAAAATGGTCGATGTATTGAATAATTACGTAAACTCAGGACTAATGAATCTATGTCCTTTAAATGGAAAAATTGAATCTTTGTTCGATCATTACAGACAATTGATCCCAACGTGTGTTGACTACTGTTTGGCCATCGAATGCAATCATTATCTTCTCAATGATTTGTTCGATAGATTTTGTGACGACTCGATCGCGAAAAATATATTTTTAGACTCTTTAGAAACGCATCTATTGAAAGGACAGCTCAAAAATTTAAGTCCAATTTTAGCCAAAGAACTGATAACTTATTATGAGGATAGGAAATGGTTTCATAATTTAGAATCAGTTGTTTTGAACCTAGAAATCACTTCTTTAGACATCCATCACGTGATGACTATCTGTCAAAAGCACTGTTTATTTGACGCTATTATTTATATTCATAACAATGCTTTCGATGATTATATGACACCATTTGATCAATTGATCCAAAGATTGCAATTATCTTTGAATAGTGAAAATGAAATGACACACGAAGAAATAGAAATTGGAACTAAACTGCTTAACTATTTGTCGGCTGTACTAAGGGGTCGTTCCTTTCCTTATGACAAAGAGTTAGATCCGGAAAAGAAAGTAATTCTCATCAGAGAAATGATGTCAAGAATTACAAAAATAGACAAAACTAATAATTCGAACCACAATTTAAGAGCCTTTGCAGCAGATATTTATCCAAATTTGACGACTATTTTGAAGTTCAATACAAAACAATTTTTGACTCTTCTTTCAAATGCTTTCGAGACTTTCGATTCTGAAAACAGCTATTTGTAAGCATTTCTTCAATTTAAATTAAAACAAGTTCCAAGTTTATTTTCAAACAGAATGAACCAAAAACAACAAATGGTTGATATTTTGGTGCGAGTAGTGCTCGAAAGTCCCGGTTTCGATGATAACCAAATCGGAGCTCTTTTCATATTTATTGCTAAACTTCTTTCGAATAAACAGAACACCATTTCTATCGATAAAACTCTTATGGATCAGGTATTGACTGAAACACAATATTCGGTAATATTATGTAAATTGTTTTCAGATTTTCAAATATTTGTTCGAATCGGAAGATATTTTATGGTTTGAAGAGAGACAACAAGTATTGCTCGAACTCTTACAGTCAGACAATGAACTTCCTGTCGATCCAAACAAAATCACAGAAATGGCAAAAAATGCTAAATTGTTAATTATTTAATTGAAGTCATTTAAACTTTTATTCATTCAGTCCTTAATTTATTCGACAGTTTTCGAATTTGTGAATATATTTACGTAAAGAATAGGAATTGGGGCGAAAATCTGTCATGCTACATCTATGATCAACACAGAAAGGTTGTTTAAGTCTATTTTTCTATTCTTTTATCAATTGGTTATTCGTTTCAGAGCCATGTCTTCAGTTATATCCAACAAATACTTATGTCATCGAATGTGACCGAAAAAGAAATAAAAGATTTCAAACAATTTATTTATTCTAAAATCGAGTTTTTAACAGAAATCGATAACAAGAAAACCGCAAAATTAGTTTTAAATGATTTAGAAATCGATCGCTTCGAAGGTGTTTTGAAATCACTTAAAAATAATCCAAAAGTTTTGTATAAACTTTTATTCGGAGTATTTTTGGGAACGTCTTCTAAAACTCATAAAAGGGATCCCTCGACCGGAAGTATTAGCTTTGAATCACTCTCTTTAAGAGAACAACGAAAGCAAACCCTATTAACTGATCCGAAAATTCAGGAAATGTTTATAGAATTGATGGTTGAATTCGAACCAAAAAACGTTTTCAGAACATTGAATATTCTGGAAGACTATCGATCAGAAGTGGTTTTAGTGGTGAGTTTGCTCTCTATTCTACTAAATGTTGATTCAATTTATGACTTTCCCGATAAAGTGTTGCAAAAAACATAATATAAGCGACGCGACGGCATATCTTCTGGAAAAGACCTGTCGTTTTGATGAAGCCTTCGATTTGTTGTACAAAGATTTGAATCAAATGATTAAAGAACTGAAGGCATCAGAGATTGAAAATTCGTGGAAATATATCGAAAATCAAATGACAGCAATCATTGAGTTCTGTCGGCGATCTTCTTTCAAAATGGCTGAAACCGAAGAGAGAGATAATTTCTGGTTATCTTTAATCAATTCAATGGTGACTATAAACCAATTGATTAAATCCAATGCAAAAACACATCCTTTAAAACAAAATATTTGCAACGATTTAAATAAACTGATGAATAAATTGATAGAAAGTATAAACAATACGACGAATTTGACATCAATTATGGAAACAATAATAAATGACCCGTCTTTCTTGGCTGGCAGTGGTGGCACTCTTTGCGACCTAAGAGAACTTTTCTCAATAGTCTATGAAAATTATAATTATGAGGAAATTCTTTTACTGACAACTAATAACTTACTTCTAAACGAATTACACCAACAGTTTATTCGCTTTAAACAAGATGTGAACAAGGCTAATTCCAACAGATATCAAAACTGTGGCGTTTGTTTGAAGCCTCTCCACATCGAAGATAATATATTATTTCATTGTTCGCATTCATTTCACCAAAATTGCATAGAAGTCAAAGGAAAACCATCCAAATGTCAGATATGTGAGCCATCAGTCGATGATAATCCAGAAGATCGGAAACCATCTCATCGTTCGAGTCTTTTGAATGATTGCATACAAACTAATGGCTCACAAATTACTCAAAAGTCAAGAAATTCGCTTAAATTAAGCGAAAGTCAAATAAAAACTTTGGATTATCTGCGAAGTGGTCACCGAATCGACTCCAGAGTAAGTTTAATTCACTTTCTTTTATACTTAAACTTATATAAACTTTTATAAATTTGAAAAAAGGCAAAAATTTTAAACCATTTACCAAATACGCGGATTCAAGTGATGCCGAGTGAGGGACTCAGTGATGATATTTTCAAACTAAATCTGTCCCCCAATTGGAAACAAATTAGTCATTCGTAAAGTCATTCTTTTTATTTAAATGGTTTATCGAATTTTATTTTAAAAATATGTTATTTCGATGTTTAGTATTAAGTTATTTGATATTAAATACAATCAAAACATAAATAAGTTATAAAAGTTTCGAATAGAATACTGGCTTTGATTTGACTAAAATAAGGACTAGTTTTAGACCACTTTGAGTATTATTGCGTACGACTAGTGTTACAAAATATAATAGTGTTTGGGGTAAACAATGATTAGAATGAGGAAGGGTTAGCTCATTATTAGCTACTGTTAATCCAACTGATTGGCACCCATTTTGGCTCCGTTTCTAACGAATGAATTATTTCCAAGAGTTTAGTGAAAGCTGTCCTCAACTCATCGTTGATAAGAATGGTATCGAAATACTGTCCGTACAAATAGTTGAGTTTATGCGCTCCGAATATCATTGAGTGCAAGTATTCTTCGATCACTTCATTTGATAGGCTTTTATCACATTTTTGTATTCTCGAAGCCATCAAACGTTTCAAATCATAAGAGGGCCGAATGAATACAACATAAGGCTTGAATTCTGACGTATAGATACGTTTTAAGCCCTGAGCACTTAAGTTAAGTAAACAAACAAAACCAGAGTTAATGATTTGAAGGACAGACTCTTTATGAATCCCAAAATAATTTCCTCGAAATTCGCCGAATTCGAGGAAATTTCCGCATTTAATCTCTGATTCCATGCGTTCGTCGCTCACAAAATGATAATCGATTCCATCGTTTTCGGAAAATCGTTTGAATCTTGTGGTGTGAGGTATGGGTCGACGGAAGTGATTTGGTTTGTGTTCCAACAAAAGCCGTATCAATGTTTTACGACCGACACCTTTAGGTCCGATGAAAACAATAGGTCTAAAATGATTTGATCTGGGGTAATATTTGGCCACCGGCTCATATGTTGAGATCTGTTCTCTATCGAAATGAAGGTTACGGCACACGTCATACATTGTTTTCTTGACTTTACGTGGAGTCCAAAGCGCTTTACGAAACGGAGACTTAAGGCCAGGCATTACTTCTATATAACGGTTGCGGTCGTATTGAGATTTCAAGTCTCGCATCGCAGCGAAACGCCTTTCTTGTAGTTGTTGTCCGGGTATGAGACCAGCGAATGTGTGCCGGCACTTTATATCATACGATTGTTGGCTAGGATCAAGTTTTGAGGCCTGCCACCAACTTGGGTCCTCTTTATTTACAACATTTAAAATATTTCCTTTTTTAAAGGGAAGACCGATTTCACCGCACGGTATGTATGGATCAGTTGTGGGGTCGTAATCAAAGTGCGCCCTAACCGTCACATTAGTGGTTCTCACAGCTTTGTCGAAGTGGTCAGCGGCTAACAGTTTGAAACGAATGACACCTTCCCTACAGTTGCGTTCCAACAAATGAATCACATCTACTGGCGATCGGCCGCGAACTGAAATGCCGTTTACTTCCAATATCTGGTCGCCCACATTAATCACTCCACTCCTATGTGCCGCTCCACCGACCAATACTCGGGCCAAGACTACTGCTCCACTATTTTCATCAACTTTGACGGTTGCGCCCAAAGGCTCGTCGTTTTTAACGACGCGAACAATTTTGAGGACTTGACTTTCACTCGAATCAATTACTTCTTCGTTCTGTTGTTCCATTAACTCAGCGAATGAATAATCATTGCGTGCGATACAGTCGGCCGCAAACAATACTGCTTTCAAATGAGGACTTCCTATTATTTTACACAAATGGCGACATTCGGATATCCACTCATCTTTGAGACATTCATAAATCTCTTCCATTAAATTACTGGCATTTGGCTCAAGAGGTATGCATTCTTTGATATTTTTAGGCATCGTTTCCAATATTACCTAAGATTGAAGATTCAATGAATTACTTGTTGTGACAAACATTTAATTCATACTCATATCAAAGAATGAACGCCAACGCTGTGGAGGTCCGCATTGGCCGTCACTTTAGTGCCAACTCTCCAGTACTCAACTTCTCAATAAAAGGCATAAATCTATTCACAAAATTTCAATCAAAGGTTAATTAGAATTAATGGACAAAAAGCATAATTTTGAGTAAATTGTGTTCATTCGACAAATTAATAGCAATCGACTCATCAATAAATAAAACCTCAAATAAATGTAAACTTATATAAAAATTACTAATAAAAGGACGAAATAAAGAATAAAATGTCAAATGAGGTCACAATTAAATAAACAGAAAAATAAATTTCTAATATCTAAACATTTGTTTACATTTAGTGGAAATGCGAGCAAACGTTTGAATGTTTGGGTTTCATGTGTTCACTGATTGTCAACGAAAGTGAAGACAATCTAATCATTTGAATCACAATTAACGCCAATCAGTAAACAAAATATTTGCGTTCAAACAGTTTGACTCCGAGTATGGCTTTCATTGATTACATCATTTCATTGAAGCGTTTAAAATGGATAATACACTCAAATAAAAAGCCAATCAAATTATAATTAAATTTATAGGTTTGACTAGCTCAACTCGTGTTAGTTGTCAAGATAAATTGGTAAGATTTTGAAGTGGTTATACTGGATCTTAAACTCTACTATTAAGCCAGTGATCAAAAAATATGTTACAAAAATAGTGATCCAAAGATTCCCTGCAATCAGTGATTGTGTGAACTCTCCGTCTCTTTCTTACGTCTTTTGTATTACAAATGTATAGATTGGGGACTGTTTTGCTATTTTCCAAAATCATCTGATGTTTGTCATCGGTTTGTCTGTTCATCAAATTAGTTGTCGATAACGGGTATGCGTTGAAGACTTCAATTCGTGCAATATTTGAATTTTAGTCCAAATGTAAGACATTTAGAGTAAGAAAATGAAGTATTAGTGAATTTGTAAATAGTTTGAGGAACGGATGTCAAGTGTCAGAGCGATGAGAGATTGCACTTTAGAGATGAGCCCTCGTGTGATAGAATTGATTGCTCGCAATGGGATTGTATGCAAACATTGAGTTGTATTCGTATTTATGGCAAACAGTTTTCGATAATTCACTTGAAATGACTTTAATTAATGATTAAATTCATAGTTAATGTCTTTAATGGTAATGCAATCGCGAAAATGCTTTCGACTAAATGATGGGTAAATACAATATTTGGTCGAAACGAGTGTCGAGACCTTTGGTTAAGTGTTGTCTTTACTAATGATTCAGTCATTTTGTGCTCACAATAACTGACAATAGAGACGCCATTTATGACAAACATTAACATTAAATAACTTGAATTAACTTTTATTAACAATTACTAAAACATTACTATTACTCACAATTGAGTCCAAAATTATGCTTTTAATTGATTTGACGCTCGTTTCCAATGATTTGACTCATTTTTAATGAGATTTGAAGCGATTCGTCCTATTATTTAAGTAATCGATGTGTTTGTCTATAAACAGGTATTTCGATAAGAAGTCATCGAACCATCACTTAGAGGTATAACCATTTCATACCATTTACCACATTCTTCACAATCAGTAGTCAGTGATTGCATTCATCTAATGCTTGAGTCGACGTAAATGTGTTTTAATTGTATTGAATACTATTTTATTGATTTGTTGTCCAATTTGTGACAATTGGAATGTAATCCAAATTAACTGAAAGTCGAGTTAATTGTCATTAGTTTTAAGAAATTCAACTCTTTTTTGGTGAGAGAAACAATTTGACAGATTATCTCAATTTAGGACTCAATGAGTAAATATTCTTCGAAGAGTGTCAATAGTTATGGCAATTGCAACGATTCTTCGTATGGCAAACATCGGCGAAACTGTTCGCCAACTAATGGCAGTAACAGTCGCTCAAGAAGTGGTTCACCCGATAATTGGAGTCCCAATCGAAGTGTTTATGCGAACAAATCGTCGTATTCTCGAAACAAAGACCGCGAAAGGGATCGGGAGAGAGACAAATATTACGACAATAAGAAGAAAACGATGAATTGTCGGTCGTCCCGAAGCCGTTCCCCAATAGAGCCCAAACAGAGTTACAATAAGAATGTAAACAATCATTCGAGTCATGACATGAATAATGACAGTAAAAGTAGTGCTAATCGTAACCATAGCTCCAAGTCTTTGAGCGATTGGAGCGAACAAATCAGTTCTTCCGGAAAGAAGTACTATTATAACCACAAAACATCTGTTTCCCAGTGGGAGAAACCCAAGGAATGGCTCGAAACGGAGAGACGCCATTCGACCAAATCTGACAGACATTCTTCACATTCATTTCGTGATAATAGTCGTGACAAGAGTTGTGTCACCTCTTCTAATAGCAAACAATACGTTCACGACTTGTCTTCAGGACATCGCGATAAAGACAACTCAAGAACTAAAATTAGTGGAAGTGCCAGCACTGGCAGTAATAGCAACAGTAGTATTAGATCTCATTCGAGACGAGAGGATGACTTGAGGCCATCCACTGATAGGTCTAACTCTGACACTAAACGACAGACTGAAAGTAGGAATTCTCTCAATTGTGTGAAACGTGTTTCTGAATCACTTAAGTCTCCGAACGTGGCGTCCAATGAATCCTCAAATACTAACTCTTATAACAAAACCAATTTTGTAAACAATACCCAAACAAATGATTTAATTCGAACTCAAACCAAAACCATTGCTTCTAATAATAATAATAATGATTACAACAACAGTAATAACAGCTCTGGAAGTGCTCAGCAGCTGTTAAACCATTTGTCGCAACAGTTGTCTCCGACTAAAACTCAGGCTCTGCAGAAAATTCTTGTGTCCTCGACTCAGGGTTCCGTCTGCTCTGAATTGTCACTAAATTTTCCCGAAGAGACGTTGAGAGCACTTCAACAGGCCTTACAGTCACTGTCCAAAGCCAGTGACCAGAAGAGTCATAGCACTCAGCCTTCTCGACATAGAGTGTTGAGTTCGCCACGTTCTTCAGTAGCCTGTGCAAGCAGTGAGTCACCGGTGTCGACGTCAGGTCATCATAACCGACACCATCACTTGCACCACAATCAACATCACTATCACTCACTACAGACACACCATCAGAGCGCTGATGGTATCCGACAAGAATTAGATCTATTGATAAGTAGGGCCTACATTAATAAGTCTCCCGTTTCTGAGAAGAGCGGTATTTCCTCTACCAGACACGACAGCCCTCCTTCCAGTGTAACGAACATCACTTCTGCAATCAGTTCCGCATCACTTAAACCCTCAGTGCCTACACTCACTCCTTCTTTGGCCAACTTCTTTAGAGAAGATTTGGTGAGTCACGTGACCGGATGGCAGGCCGAACACGCAGAAAAACAGGTCAGTACTCTTGAGACCAATGGAAGCATAGAAATTGAAAAGTTATTTAATTGAAATTTCAGGCAAACCATTATTCAAACCAATCACATGATATTGGGAGTCATCAGTGCACTCGAGTGTCGGCAGAACTGAAAATGGCCCGATCTCTGGTCAGACTGACCGAAATCCAATCGACACTTCAGGAGCAAAGGTCTGAGCGAAGAGTCTTTAGTTTGTGTTTCGATTGTCTAATTTGATTGAATTTGTCTCAAAACAGAATCCTTTTTGCGACCCAACAAATCAAGAATGTCGAGGAATGGAAGGGACAGAATGCGTCCCACTCTTCATATCACTCCTAGTATTTGTTTATACTCTTGGTCTCTAAAGCGGTTAAACATTGCGATCAAATAAATTATATAAATTGTAAAAATGTTTCGAAAGTTTTTACTTTAATTTAAGAATAAGTTTATGTTTACATAAAGTGTTCAAACATTTCGACAATAAATACAATTAAAAATTTAATGAATCTGTATATTGAGTACAATAATAGCTTTTTTAATGAATCGGTAGTCCATTGTTTTCAATTGTTATGATTTTATTTACAAACTATTCGCTAATTTAATGTAAAATCCATTTCCAAAATCACTCACAACGGGTCTCATTAAGGATAAGGAGTTTTACTTTAATTTATTTCGATTAACATTTGATTGCAGTTTAATTGAGTCAAAAACTGAACCATTATTTCACAATTAGAATCGATTGTTATTATTATTATTCAATTGAAATGTTTCTCAATTCTATCATTTGTATAATAAATTCATTACTACTTTAATAAACAAATTTCAACATTCAGTCAAACCTATTGTTATCTCATCTGTCAATCAATTAATCGAATGGTAAGTATTGGAGATCTTCGCTCAGAATTCTGGGAATGTTATGGTATTCCCTAAAAACCCATCTCTTAATGTTTTGCAACAATTGAATGATTGAATCCATCATTTGATTCAACAATTGTACAAAACTTTGATGTCGATGAAAGTCGCGCTCAAATTAACAATTAGTAAATTTGAATGATATTCAAAATGCTATTAAATGAAAATCATTTGAATGTTAGACACTAACGGAATAACTGGTCAAAGATGGGATGTTGTCTTAGTTGTTGTAAATCAAAGGATAAACCAATTGCTGTACAGACAGAGTCTGACACATCCAAAGATTCCAAACTGATATCCGCACAAAAGATGACTACCACTGAAAATGGGCATAAAATCAATTCAAAAGTCTTCACAAATGTTCGACAGTTAATGACACAAAAGAGAGCCGAAGAACTTATTAATGACAGCGAAACGGCTAAGGATTTTAAGACAGTTTTCGGACCGCCTTTCAATGCTTGCAATGAACTCTTGGGTTATCTTTATTTGACAGGAGTTGGCGGACTTACCAAAGAGAACATCACTCGTCTGAAGATAACACTAATAATAAACGCAACGTATGAGTGGCCATCACTTCAGACCAAATCCATAACAACATACAGAGTTCCCGTCGATGACAGTGTGAGAGACGACATATCTATATATTTCGATGACGTTTCCGACAAAATTGAAGAGTGCCATCAGAATGGAGGCCATGCACTGGTCCACTGTATGGCTGGTGCCAGTAGATCCACTACTTTGGTGTTAGGTCTGTCAGCAAAATTAAAACAATTACTAATTCAATGAATTGATTTACAGCTTATTTGATAAAATACAACGGAATGGCTCTGAAGAATGCATTCATTGCAGTTAAGAAAAGACGAGAGACGGCCAGACCTAACATCGCATTCTGGGATCAGTTGATTCGTTATGAGACTCGTATGAGAGGTTTTCCATCGGTTCGATTGTTACACAAGAAGATAGAAGGCGTCGAAATCATTGTTCCCGATCTCTACGAAACAGATTTTCCGAATTACTTCCGCCTCGAAGTCGACAAACAAATAAAACTCTTCACTGAAATGCAAACGAATCCAAGTCTTAGACACAAATCACAGAAACAGTTCAACAGTACATCACTTGAATACCAATAGAAATATACAAAAAGTTTTTAAAGTTTTGTCTAAAAGTGTTTCATATTTTAAACATTAAATAAATACATTTTAATTACAATTTTTCCAATAATTTGAATAAAAAGATTGAATTTAATTAAAAATGGATTTATTTGTGATATCGTCGACCAGTGCTGACAATTGTTTACTCTCTTTGGTCTTATCTTCTAATTGTGTTTCTAATGATTGGATTTTAATTTGGAAGCGTTTAGTCTAAACTTTATTAGTTATCACTTCATTATGGATAAGTGTTTTGTATGATCAAAAAGTTTTGCATAATCATTTACAAAAGTTTATCTCTGGTTCTAAAGTGACCATGCGCTATATAAAATCAAATTGGGATAAATACTTAAAGTTTGATTGTATGGCTTTTTTGTATATATCGAACGGTTTGCTCAATAGTGGGACACAAACTCAGACACAGACCAGACAGAGGTCCAGACGTGACGTTTAGAGTCTGTTTATTGAGAATAGCATTTGGAAGAAGGAGCCCATAACAGCCCCATAACGACCCATGCGTTCAACTCCACCACAACTCCTGAACACTGAACACCTTTTCGTATATATTATTTTATTTGAATTTTCATCAAATATTTGATTTTATTATTTGAAGTAAAAAATCATTTGAAAAACTAAAACATAAAATATTGACTTAATTTGATTGAAGAATGTATTAGTATTAGTATAGAGTGCATCGACTTTACTGGCCTTTTGTTGGAGTCTCTCCTATTGAATGCAGAGCACAGCATAAGAGCAGACAAATTGTGCGAACAGTCGATGTCTGATATCTCTGACAATAGAGACGCCATTTATGACCAAATTTAATGTTTAATAACTACTATTAATCATTACTTTTAATATTATTATTGATTTGAACCGTTTATAGCATTCAATTGATTTGAGTCTTGTTTCCAATGATTTGACTGACAATTGACTGCATTTTAATTGAAATAATAATGAAATATAATAATCAATGCGTTTGTCTATAAACAGGTATTTCGATAGGAAGTCATCGAACCATTACTTAGAGGTATAACCACTCAGACATTATCCGACAGACATTCGTTTAATTGTTATTTACATTAACTCTTATCTCGCATTCAAATGATTTTTAATTTGATGTGTAATTCACACAAATGTTATCATTTTTTTTATTCATTTCCTATTAATTTAGTCAAATTGTAGTGAAGTTTTGGTAAAAGAATTGATGGTTTAATTAACTTAATTTAGGACTCAATGAGCAAATATTTGTCGACAATTGAAACAAAGAAATGCAAGTTTTGGGACAAATATTTATCGCTATTTGTCTTCATTTGTTTGACTATCCATTCATCTAATGGTAAGTCTATTGTTGTTTACAATTAATTCAAATGCCATTCAATTAGTCTTTTCGTAGTTTTGCTGCAGTTTTACAATAAATAAAAATATTAATAAAAAATGTTTCAGATTTACACTCATTTATGTAATGAAAAGTAATTTTAGTGATAATTTTGAGTTTGTATGTACTGTATGTCCCGATCGTCTTTCCTCCCCTTCCTCTTAGTGAGGAACAATAGAAAAATAACATCTCAGTTGACAATTGATTCCATATTAATATTAATATTGGATATGATTTAGATTTTGAGATCAATATAAGTCATTAAATGACTAAACTTAGAAAAATAGTTGAAAGGAAACCAATAAACAGATATTTGCCAATAATTTCCTCGAAACGATACGAAATGAAATAATAATAATTTTTAAGCGAATTTCAATGAATTTTGAGATCAAATTTGTCGCCAAAACATTCGTTTATTTGATTGGATGACTTCAAAGCTGTTTTCACTGATAATATGTAAATGAATTTTTGATAATAGGTTTGAAATGTCACTGCGATATCTGTCCCCCGGATTCAAACCAGACGTGCGAAACAGATGGCCTGTGTTTTGCATCCACGTCTTTAAACGAGAAGAATGCTCCAGTCTACTCTTACAGGTACCGCTCATAATGTCAATCATTGATTTTATTTGAAAATCGATTGAGAGTGGAATGAATGTGTTTCCAGCAATTTTAGAACAGTGCTAACATCTGAATCAATTTATTATTAGTTCCGATGGCAATGAGTTTAGGTTTAATTTATATGATTTGAAATTTTGAACGTTTGTCGATATTTTGTGATAAGTGGATGTGCTCTTTATGATGTTCTCTCAGGTGCTTCCATAAGAACGACTTATTTCCTCCCGAAAACCCCATCATTTGTCAACACTCGGAGAGTTTGAATTCTAAGTTTGTCATCAAGTGTTGTACTGAAAGTGATTACTGCAATTCACACCTTAAGCCCACTCTTACGCCTCCAACCATTGGTAAGGATTTCGATTACATTTATTAATAGAAGTATTTTCTTCTCTCCTTTGCTGTCAACCATTGAATGACTGAATTATTGCACAAAATTTCAAATCTATATCTGAATTGACATCGAGTTAGATGTCTGGACAAAGTGAAGATGTTCCCCCCTGAGAACCCCCTTTGGTGTAAATCAGAATTCTATATTATCCAAAACTCAGTGGTTCACTGTTGTCAACACAAAGATTTTTGTAATAAACACCTTCGACCTACTCTGCCTCCCGCCGGCACACCAACAAAAGGTGGGTCTTTACATAAAACAACACCTGACATATCTTCTCTTAATTAGCTTAAAGAGTGATTCAAACCACTTAAGTCACTGCATGTCTGTTCACTTGTTTACTTCTGTTGTGTAAACTGTTCCTAACTGTAAACTGTGTGGATATTCTTTAATGGCATTTGTTTTCAGAGCATGTATTCAATTATAATCATTGAGATCTGTGCTGTCAGTGCTATCACTAGCCTATCACTACTCCCACTTTCATAACTAATAGACAACAGACCACAAACACATCGCATGTCTTACAAGTTATCGAAGCGGTCTTTTCTCGAATCAGATTTTTATTCGAATAATAATTTGTTTCTATTTATAAGCAAATGATTTGTAGTTCAATAAAATATTCAGTTTTAGCCTATTAATAGAAAGAATGTCTTTTGGTTTGTCTCCGATTTGAACTCTTCTTTGAATAATTGATTTGCAAGTTTCAAACACTACTTATGTTTTGACACAATAATTGATTGCCTCTGAAATTTTATATCTAATAGTATTAATATAGAATTACTTGATAACATTTGACCAATGCTCAATAACTCAGCAATTGGCTATTTTGCATTACTTAATTTAAGCCGAATTGAGTTAATTCACTTTTCTGATTGATTATCAAAATTGTTTGATTGAATTGTGTTTTGCTCTTATTTTTTCCAAGCAATCGATCGTTTAGTTCTTAGTCTTAATCTAAGTCTCAGTAAATGTTATACTCTATCGAAACCTAATTATAGACAATCAATACATTAGAATAGAAAACACATTCATTAAGACTTCAAAATCAAATTTAGTTTTAGTCCTTTCATGGAATAGTTAAGACCAGAAGTGCGCCAAAAGGGGATTCTACGGGTGTGATGTGTTGTCCAGTTCAGGTATCAATGATTACATGCTGTGCTCAACCAAACCTTTGCTGTCAAACCTCTTTTTAATGTAAAAAAGACATTCCAAACATTTGAATTAAATGTCAAATCTTTGAACGATTTGGTGTGAATTTATATTAAGCTAGAGTAATATTCTGATCGCATCTTTCAATGTTTTGGTATACTCAGCAATCGTCTGATAAGCACTGACTTGAGTTTACCCAGTTCTATGTCTTTCAAGTTTTCACTGATATCTTATTCTTTTAAATAAATGTTTGAATCATTTGTTTTTGACTCAATTAGAGCCGAACCGAGAGTGGGGGCCAATAGAAACGGCACTCATAATTGCGACTCCGATCTGTTTGATATCAATATTTTTTATGGTTGCCTTTTCATTCTGGCAACGGAGGAAACTCAGACAACCCTTTAATCGAGATGTCGAAGGGAGTATTACCAGTAGAGACCCACTAATTCCAACGCAACTGGGGGGACAGACACTAAAAGACCTATTAGAGCATACTACTTCAGGGTCGGGATCAGGTTTGCATCTCATCAAATGGTTTGCAATCAATTAATAATGATTTTGGGATCAGGTCTACCACTTCTGGTGCAGAGAAGTATTGCTCGACAAATACAACTCATAGAAATAATAGGAAAGGGAAGGTTTGGGGAAGTATGGAAGGGTCGTTGGAGAGGAGAGGCCGTGGCTGTCAAAATATTCTCATCTCGTGACGAGCGGTCCTGGTTCAGGGAAGTCGAGATCTATCAAACTGTTATGTTGAGGAATGAAAACATTCTGGGATTCATTGCGGCCGACAATAAAGGTTTGTAAGCATTGATTGTAAGTCTTTTCACTAAAAAATGCTTTTAACGGAAGACAACGGGACGTGGACTCAGTTGTGGCTCATTACTGATTATCACGAAAACGGCTCTCTATTCGATTACTTGAGCAAAATGACAGTCGACACGGCAGGGATGTGCAAAATGGCCTCTTCCATAGCCAATGGTTTGGCGCATTTACATATGGAGATATGTGGAACACAGGGCAAACCAGCCATTGCTCACAGGGATTTGAAGTCCAAAAATATTCTGGTCAAGTCTAACGGCACCTGTGCTATCGCTGATTTGGGACTAGCCGTCCGTTATGACTCTACAAACAATTCAGTGGACATTCCTCCCAATCCAAGAGTCGGAACTAAACGCTATTTAGCGCCCGAAGTGTTGGACGAAACGATTAATTTAAATCATTTCGATTCTTTCAAAAGGGCTGACATTTACTCATTTGGTTTATGCATTTGGGAGATCGCCCGGCGCTGTAATGTCGGAGGTATTGACGCAATCTTTTCTGTCTTTAGATTAAATGTTTGTCTTTAGGTATTTATGAAGAATATCAGTTACCCTACTATGATATGGTCCCCTCCGACCCACAAATTGAAGAGATGAAGAAAGTGGTCTGCACTGACCGACAACGGCCTCAAATTCCGAATAGATGGCAGTCTTGCGATGTATGTCTAAACCCCTCAATTGTTTTTATCATTAAATTTGGTTTATATGACAGGCGCTGAGAATCATGTCCAAAATAATGAAGGAGTGCTGGTATCACAACGCAGCCGCTCGACTCACCGCTCTTCGCATTAAGAAAACTATCGCCAATTTAGGTGCTCAGGAAGATTTGAAAATATGAACCAATTTTCCAACTCTTGTGTTCTGACAGTCGTGTCATTAAAACATCTCTTCATTAGTATTGAAAATCATTTGATTTGTGATCACTTTTTCACTCAAATCATAAATCATTGAATTAAAGGTCAACTCAGACGCCAATCATTGTTTGCATTACTTATCAAAAGTTCAAAGTTCGGCATTTTTCTTGTTTTCAAAAACAAGTCAAATATTCGTCATATTTATGGATCCTTTATATAAAATCATTGAAAATGTGACCATTGATTGTATAATCGATATTTAATAAAACGATTTTTCGATTTCTTTTTTAATACTTTTTGTCAAATATTTACCAAAAAATTTCAATTAATATAATTAAAAACTGTTAGAAATCACCGAAAATTATGTCTTTTATTGAAATTTAAGTCTCATTTGTATATTCTTTTCATTAATACAAAAATTGTTGAATAAATGAATCAAAACCTCGAATGTGATGTGTTTTGAAGCGACACTCAATTCAGTTCAAGTCTAGACATTTGAAACACTTTTTTAAAATCCGAACATAAATATAGAAAATAAGACCCAAAATAACTATTAGTTGGAAAACGTATTTAATTATTAAATTAATGTTTGAGTTTATGCTATGAAAGGCACGACTTTTCGCAATCAATTGTATCACAATTTGACAAAAAATATTAAATCGAAAACAAATAGAAAGACATTAAAGTTCGTCGTGTTTCGGACCACTGAACTCCTCGTGTGAAATGTAACCATTCTTATCCTGGTCTTCGTGTTGGAAGATCTCTTCTACAAGTTTGTCTTGGTCTGGCAGGTCTTTGACACCGGCTTTGGCCGCTTCTGGCATTTGTTTTTTGAGGTAAGAGCTCACCTGAATATCAAACAATTAATAACCGAACGATATGTGAATAAATACCTCTTCGCGAGAGAGTTGGTTGTCATCATTCGAATCAATTTCTTTAAATACATTGACGGGAGTGGGGCCGTCATCGACGGCAATGCACTCCACTTCAAATACAAGAGTAGATTTGGGAGGAATTCTATCGCCGGCTCCCGCATCACCATAAGCCAAGTGTGAAGGTATGGTTAGTTTCCTCTTTTCTGTGGGACACATATCGAGCAATCCCTGGTCCCAGCCTTTGATGACTTGTCCCACTCCCAACTGAAACTTGAAGGGTTCGCTTCGCGTATAACTGAAATAATTGTTACCTCTTAGTGATGGCTTTAATGAGTACTTTGCCATACCTCGAGTCAAATTCATTGCCATCTTCAAGAGTTCCCTTGTAGTGCATGGTCAGCATATCTCCTTTGGATGAGCGTCGATTGCATTCTTCTGGTTTGGACAACACTTCAATCTTTAACTCTTGAAGGACTTCATTGTCGATGTCATCGCAAATGACTGATGACATCAAACAAATTAAAACACATTTTGTAACAAATTTCATATTTAATGGCTTCTAATTAGAGGTAATTAAAAAAAATTAGACTAAGAAGTGAAGAGAAGTCCAAATGTAGTCCACGTGTGCTCTGATTGTTGTCTTGTCGTCACTCAACTCAAAGTCTGATCGTCTGATGCCATCGACTGATGAGTGAAACCTGTTTTATATGTTTTATATGTGTTTTATGTAACTCTATGTAAGTATACGTAATGTTTGAATGATTGCAGTTAGAGCTTCTCATCTGATATGATCTAAAAATAAATCCGAAATACATCCGAACCCAATAGTAATGAACCAATTTTTTAGAGCAATTATTCTGAAAATATAATTTTAAAACTGTTTAGCAATTCCTTAAGAAGTAAATTAACTATTAAATTTAAACTTGGTTTCATCCACAAATAAAAACTTGGGATGTGATCTGATGATGATCTGCAGAATCTCACCTCTAATTTGAATGTTTATGTTTTATCTATTCGTCGATTTGTTTGCATTCAAATAGGCTTCAGGTCAGTCACTATTCTGTGTTATTACAAATATTGAATTTATATTTGAACCATCTTCTTCTTCGATTGGATCAAGTAATTTGTGGTAGTTTTACATAATATATAATTGATTCATGTTTTGAGAGGCGGCTGATTATAAGTGAAATTGAATTGAATATCAGCAAGGTTATATAATAGAGAAGATGACAACTTTTGGACCAAACAAAGATGTGTTAAGCTTTGAGAAAATTGAAGTATTGGATGGAAATGAGTCCAAATATATAAAACCCCATCGAATTCATTACACTCTTGTATGATATCATTAGTACACTGTTTTAATGCATTCTATTAAATGTGCCTGTTACATTCTTTTACATTCTTCTATTTGTTTAATTTTCAAACTTTTATATGACTTAACTTTTAGACTAGTGCTGGGTAGTTTATCACGTGACAAAGGAGCACAAGGCAATAGGGGATATCTAATAGATCAGGAGATCCTATATCAATTAGCTCGTGTTTCAACCATGATCCAAAAATATGCCTTAAATGTTCCCTTTTACAAGAGCAAACTCACTTTTAGATACGGCAGTACATTTACCCTGTTGCACTTACTGCCTTGTGTTACTTTTCACCATTTAACAGATTAATTGTATTTTGAGAATTTGTATAATACTACAAGGTTATTTCATATTCAAACCCTTTATCATTGAGAACAAAACATAAATTCAATATGATAATGTAACTTTTAACTCCTCTAAGGTATTGTTAAAATACTCTCCTAAAAGGATTTGTAGTTTCAGTAAAGTGCCATGCAAAAACGGCACTGGCGCAAACTCTGTGTGACATTTCTCTCTACTCGCTGTACGCGACCTCTCATTTTCTCATAGCGGAATTATTATGAAA